>JACXGI010010691.1:8420-27038 GCA_016801175.1 Esox masquinongy
ATCTCTTTGTTTAAAGTTAATACTAGGTCCTGTATCTATGGTAGTCTATCTCTTTGTTTAAAGTTAATACTAGGTCCTGTATCTATGGTAGTCCATCTCTTTGTTTAAAGTTAATACTAGGTCCTGTATCTATGGTAGTCTATCTGATGTGGATTTGGTTGATCACTAAATGGAAAAGGTTGGGAACTGCTGTCTAGATATTTATTTGATGTCAGCTGGGCCAGTTCCGCCTTACGTTGCTTATTAGCAGTACAGATCCTATACAGATCCTATACAGATCCTATACAGCACACACATATTTTGGAAATCTCTATCCTTATAGGGACACAAAAACCCTCAATCCTATCGTCCCTAACCGCAAATCTTAACTCGTACCCTGAACATATTCAATTAAACCCAAAATAAAACCTCTATTTCTGTTTGCTTGAATGTAATCCCTAGGCCAAAAATAGCCTTTCCCTCCCAAGGACTGATGGTCAAATATTCTCTGTCAGAATGTGGTCTGATTTATCAGGTTATTCGGATGCGGTGAGTTGTTAGCCCAGCACAGGGCTGGGCTAAATTGATGTTTATCTTATTGCTATTTTATCCACAGCAGCTCGATGCTGATGTCGTTTCACTGCCTGATAATGCAATATTCACAAAGGTCTGCAGAAGAATTGACTCAATTGAGTGACTCAGAGTCACTGATAATTTAAGTCCATCACCTTGAATTAGTGTGGCAGTCATTCATAGGGGAATGAAGGCTCTTGAATGATGGCTTCATTTCATTTATACAGGCAGAAAGATGTCAGACGAAGAGACCGTGCGAAGGAAAGGTCTCAGATAATCAGATGGTGGGGGTTTCTGAATGGGCACAGGCTTGTGTGTGTGTGTGTGTGTGTGTGTGTGTATATGAGTGTGTGCGAAACAATAGGGACCTGCCTACTGTCCTTTTATCAAATATCACTACATTCATCTTTGGGTTTACGTTCTGCCCTTGACATTCATGGAAATCCTCTGTTCAAGTCAACCATGTAATGGTCATCATTAGAACACAGTGTGCATGCATGTGTTTGCTCCAGTCTCCCTCATTTTCTCCACAGCCGGTGGCGTTAGAGAAAACAACACATCACCGGGATGCTGAGATCCATCTGATTAGAGCTTGTGTTGGCTGCGCTGTGTTTTCTGAGATGTCGCCAGATTACAGGTAGCAGTCTTCACATTGACTGGCTGTCAGGTCCCATCCTTTGACCCTTGACCTAACATCCATATTAGTATCCTGTGGCCTCGACGGTGTCTGGGTTTGTCGTGGCAACTGGTGGGAGAATGGAGTGTGTGGTTGGTGTGATAAGGTATGTCACACACTCACAGAAGGTTGATGGTCTCACACACACACACACACACACACACACCCATACGTAGACACGCCCCTCCTGAAGTGTACTGCATTGCAGAGCTGGTGGATGACTCATCTTCAGGCAAACAGACATTGCATCACCATGGAGACCAGGACCCAGAAGCCCTTGCTGTGTACCATGTACATGGGTCAGGTCAATGTACAACCCTGTTTCCAAAAAAGCTGGGATGCTGCGAAAAATGCAAATGAAAACAGAATGCAATGATGTGTAAATCATTTATCTCTATACTTTGTTGAAAATAGTACAAAGACAACATATCAAATGTTGAAACTGAGAATTTGTATTGTTTTTGGAAAAATATATGCCCATTTTGAATTTGATGCCAGCAACACGTTTCAAAACAGTTGGGACAGGGGCATGTTTACCACTGTGTTGGTAAACATGCCCTATTTAACATATTTAACAATACTCTGTAAGCGTTTGGGAACTGAGGAGACCAATTGCTGTAGTTTTGAAAGTGAAATGTTTTTCCATTCTTACTTGATATAGGATTTCAGCTGCTCAACAATTCAGGGTCTCCTTTGTCCTATTTTTCGTTTCATATTTCGTCAAATGTTTTCATTTGGGTGACAGGTCTGGACTGCAGGCAGGCCAGTTTAGCACCCAGACTCTTTTACTACAGAGCCATGCTGTTGTAATACATGTAGAATGTGGTTTGGCATTGTCTTGCTGAAATAAGCAAGGCCTTCCCTGAAAAAGACGTCATCTGGATGGCAGCATATGTTGCTCCAAAATCTGTATATAATGTTCAGCATTAATGGTACCTTCAAAGATGTGCAGGTCACCCATGCTATGCGAACTAATGCACCCCTAAACCATCATGGATGCTGGCTTTTGAACTGTGCACTGATAACAAGCCAGATGGTCCCTATCCTCTTTAGTCCAGAGGAAGCGGTGTCCATGATTCCCAAAAACAATTTCACATTTTTGTTTGTCAGGCCACAGGACAGTTTTCCACTTCGCCTCAGTCCATCTTAAATGAGCTTGGGCCCAGAAAAGGCAGCAGCATTTCTGGATCTTGTTTATATATGGTTTCTTCTTTGCATGGTAGAGTTTTAACTTGTATTTGCGGATGCAGCAACGTACTGTGTTCACATACAGTGGTTTTCGGAAGTGTTCCTGAGCCCATGTAAGGATTTCCACTACAGAATCGTGTGTTTTCAATGCAGTGCCACCTGAGGGCCCAAAGATCAAGGCCATCCAGTATTGGTTTTTGGCCTTGTCCCTTGCGTACAGAAATGTCTCCGAATTCTCTGAATATTTTAATTACATTATGTACTGTAGATGGTGAGATGCCCAAACTCTTTGCAATTTTACAATGAGAAATGTTATTCTTATATTTTTGCACTATTTGCCTGTGCAGTCTTTCACAGAGTGATGAAACCCTCCCCATCTTTGTTTCTGAAAGACTCATCCTCTCTGGGATGCTCTTTTTATACCCAATCATGTTACTGACCGGCCAATCAACCTAATTAGTTGTGAGATATTCCACCAGGTTGTTTTTAGCATTACACAACTAATGCTCTTTTTTTGCTGGAATCAAATTCAAAGTGGGCATATATTTGTCAAGAACCAATAACATTTCTCAGTTTCAACATTTGACATGTTGTCTTTGTATTACTTTCTATTGAATATAGGGTTTAAATGATTTACACATCATTGCATTTTACACAGCATCCCAACTTTCTTAAAAACGGGGTTGTACATCTCACATGACGATATTGAGTATTTTAAACAAAAAGATATGTTGTGAAACGACTTGTGTATATACAGTATATATTTATATATAAATATAATAAATGGGAAAAGAAACAAAAACAATGTTAAAGCTGAAATACAAAATGAAAGATGGATAACTCACTACAACAAAAAAATCTAGTTATCGTGTGATGTTTTTTTTTTATGTAATATGAGCCACAAAAATGTCCCTGTTGATTACTTTGTAGCAGAGTTAGCTTTCCTAACAGTTTATTACATAACTTATTATATCATCTGATAATAGTTTATAATTTGCAGTGTATTGCGCAGGCTCATTACCTCAGATTTCCTTTAAATTGCTTGGTAATCCGGAACGATCCGGCCACACGGCCTGTGCCAAGGAGCCATGGAAACCCCTGCTGCCTCTGGAACACGCTGGCTGATTTTTCTCCCTCCTGACCTTCCTCCCTCCATCATGCTCTTCCTCCTCCTCTTCTCCGTCCTCTGCTGGTGACCTCACTTCTGACCTGACCCCTGTTCTGTAAGCCTAAAACAGAACCCTCGTTGGAGATTCTGATCCGCTGATAATAAAAATGACACACCCTACAAAGACAGACTGTCCGGATCAAACAGGGACGTCTTCTTAACTGAGTCATTTCCAATTCGGAGAAATCAGTGACTTTCTTGGTATTAGTAAACATTCATACTCAATATGTATTGTTAGAAGAAAGACAACTGATCGCTTTCTTACATTTCTCAGAAGGTTGAAGGAATGTTAGATGAACGAACATGCGAGCACACACAAACAAACCCTTGCCAGCGCGCATACATACGAACGCAGACGCACTGGAGGACATCAGTCTGTTAAGACTGACGACAAAATCTCCTCCTCACTGACTGTAAACACCAGGGCCCTCCCGGGGGTGTTTCCTCAGCCCTCGTCTGTACTCCGTGTTCGCACAGCAGAAGTGCGACTCCGCAACACCGACTTCACCATCAAGTCGGCCGACGACACCGCGGTTGTAGGCCTGAAAACCAACAACGACGAATCATCCCACCGGGAGGAGGTAAGCAAACTGGCAAAAATGTGCGTGAGCAGATCAAAGGAGATTGATTGTTGACTTTAGGAAGCAAACGAGGGAGCGACCCCGTATCCATAACGTCGGAGCAACAGTAGTCAGCAGTTTTAAGTTACTCGGCATCGAAATAGCCGAGGATTTCTCGCGGACTGTCAGCGCCACCAGTGTTGTCAAGAGGACACATCGGCGGCTCTGCAAGGCGACTAAAGGAGTTCAGCATGTCACCCTAGGTCCAAATACCACCGCTGCACTCAGGTCCGTCCCCGGGAACCCTGGGCCCCCTGAAAAGACAACATGCCTGGGCCCCCTGAAAAGACAACATGCCTGGGCCCCCTGAAAAGACAACATGCCACCAACAAGGACCACAAACACCAGAGCCATGCGCTGTTCACGCGCTTACCGTCGGAACAGATGGGATCTTTATTGGAGCATGAGATCCAAAACCAACAGCCTCAGAGGCTGCTTCTGTTTGCAGGCCATTACACAGCTCAACACTTGGTATTGGACTGGCTGACCGAATACACCCACCACATATATTCTCAGAATTGCTGCTCATTCCTTTTCCCTATTTATTTAACACTCAGACTCTCTTACTACCTGATACGAGAAAATACTCGAAACACTGAATTGTATTTGCGGAATTGTATTTGCTCCCAAATCTTTATTCAAATTACTCTCTTTATTAGCATTGTGTCCTATTCAATTTTTTTCTTATTTATTTTATAGACTCAGTTAATATCTCTTATTGCATTGTCGCAAGGGGCACCGGAAAGAAGGTGCGTGGTCCATACCTTGTGTATTTGGTTCGTATGACAAATAAAACTTGAAACTGAAAGTTCATTCTTCTCAAACATGTAGTGTATATGCATTGTGCAAATAGATACCTCCACACATTTCTCCTACTTTCCTCTGTTCCTTAGCAACACACTAATAACCTGGAGTGTTAACATATATCTGAGAGTCATTATATTTCCCTTGGCTTCTTTATTTTTATGTATTTTTTCCAAGAGGTTTCAATGTATAGGCTTGTCAAAAGTCAAAAAATAAATGGTTTAATTAATGGAAATACCTTGATTGAAGTATTTTGTGCGTCTGGTTGCCCATGTGATAGGCCTACTTAACACACAGCACACAAAACTGTCCGCACAATCATATAGGTTTAAAATGATAAATTAAGGCTCCGTTTCTTTTGCTTTTCCAGTTGTTTTAAAGGTCACCGACACTTGTGAAAACTAAAAGGCACTCCTAATTTCCTCTTTCAACATTAGGATTGACATCATCATCATGATCATGTAAATGTATTCTCATGTTTCAAAGAGGAGACTTGAGGGGCTTTTATTAATAAAAAGCTTGAATACACAAAAGAGGACTTGGATGCAAACAGTGGCACTCGTTCATGCCGCCCAGCTCTTTGTGGCTTAATGATTTGGCCAATTCGTTTTTTTAATTCAAATAGCAAAAAAAAGGAAAATGAGGCGTATCTGTGGATCAAGGGGAAATTGAGCATGAGCTGACATTAATCTGATGGAGAAAAAGCGGAATTGTGTTGCTCTTTCGGGTTCAGATAATTTAATGGGATTTTTTTCGGCGTAAGTCTGTCATGTAAAATGCATTGCGGGAGATCAAAGTTTCTGAATGATATTTGTACTCGATAACACCCGACATTTCCGCAGGCGTACAAAAAAACATTGCAAATTAAGCTTCTCTAAAACTCTCTTCATAGTCTCTCTGTGTTTTTACTACATTACAGTGAATAAACAACAGCCTACTACAGAGCAGAGTTTGAGTACTATGACTCCATCACTGGGTAACATCACAACGCTGAAGTTCAGAATTCATTTTACAAGCTAATATTTACAGCTCACGACGAGACACAAATAAAAACATGTCGTATATTTTTCCCTGTGTGGTGACCCAGGCAACGCAGGGCGCCTGACATCTAACCTGATTGGCTGCTGGATGTTTTTCTCACATTCACCGACTGTATGATGTTGTCACACATTTTGTTCTATTACACTTAATGTGGAGAGACGCCTAAGCTATTCATCTTAGTTGTTCCTGCAGAGGAACGTGTCAGCAAATGTTTTATTTCACATTGAATGTGAGCAAATGTGGAGAGACACGTGTTGAGAAAGGCGGTAAAACCTTTTCTGGAAGTGTATACTTCAGAATAATCTATATTTCACACAATCTACACTCTGATCCGATTCCCTAATTTCACACATTCACATTTTTAACACAGCTTTTAATTTTTTTATCAGTGATCTAGTAATCCCCTTTTTCAGACAAAATACAGATGATGAAATACAGAAGAGATCTAATTAGTTCCTTATCAGACCTTCTTACAACAGAGGTGTGCTGTAGTCACAAAAGCAGTGCAACTCAAATATCATCCCCAACAACTGATCATTTCACCAATCAGATAAGCTCTGAAAAACATTGGATGTGATATAAACCCAGCCTTAGACTCTCACTAATCAGAATGACCAGGAACCCCATTCCACTTCTAAGAGGAAGGGTTGTGAAGCCCAGAGAACAGTTGAAAAAGCCTCTCAAGGCTGCTCCCGTTGAGGCCTCGCCAATGCCACAGGACAGAGCAACTCAGCACAGATTACTAGAGAGGATATCAAGGGGATAGTGGCCAGGCCGATTGGACGTGTGTTGCAGTTGGTCTGTTTGTTTGATGTGACAGGACCGGCATTCTGAGGCTATCTTTTAGACTTCATTACCTGAGAATGGACTGACCCGTCAGCCATGAGATGTCTAGAACAGTGGTTTAAAACAGCATCACAAACTGAAGATGAGGAGTCAGATTATACAGACCACAGGGAGATATCACTGCACTCAATAAATTTTTCCTGAACATGAGGGATGCAGTAGCTGACTTTAGTCTTTAGTTCATTTCAGTTGGACAAGGTCAGTTAGACTGCTAAGGCTTTTGTTGATGAACCGAACAACTATAGCAAAATAAGACAAATTCCTCCAGGGTTATTGAGCGATAGTGAGAGAGAAAGAGAGCGAAAGAGAGACATATTGAGGAGGAGTAGGGTGATTTAATGACCTTAACAAATGGCATTTAGAGACCTTGGGACTAGAAGATTCTATACGCAAACAAAAATCAATTTCAAAATGATTTACATAAAATTTGCAAGCTGTCGTCTGAAAGGTGCCAGTAATTGTATTGTTACTTGAGTTGGGGTATTTTGATTATTATAGAGGCAGGGATCATTGAACAGTGTGATATTATTTCAATAACTCAATTTTGACAACATTTCCGATACCACTCCAAAGCTCTCAATTTCTCAATCTGTGCGCCGGGGCTTGAGTCTAATGACTGCAAATAATGTAGAGGTTGGTGATGCAGGGTCTGGCGATGAGGATGGATGGACGAATGGCGAGAAAATATCTGGTCCTTGGAGACCATGTTGAGTCATCCACCCATTTGCGTCATCTGAAAAGAGAGACACACGGAGATAGAAACAGTGAGTGAGACAGGCAAAGGCACAGACAGCAACAAAGAGATAGAGACAAAAAGAGACAGACGGTTTGACAAACAGAAATAGGAAGGTACAGTGAGCACACAGTTGATAGCCTAGAATTACCACTATGAAATGAATCGATCTATGAACCAAGTGAGGTTTGGTTCATGTGTTAACCGACTCCTGTGAAATGGCCCCGAACACCTGTCAAGTAGGCCTATTTGTAAACCCTTTTAGGTGAGGTGAGGTGTGGTGAAGCGAGGTGAGGTGTGTGACTGAGGAACTTTGTAGCCAGTAGGTGCAACAACAGCTTCATGTTTTTTTCAGGAGGCAGGTTACAAAAACACTTGCCATTCTGGTTTAATTCCACCATTAAAACAAAGAGTGCTTGACATGGGATGAAATAGATTCAGGAAGTGTCTTTTTCCAAGTCAAGTTAATATCACAAAGCTCTCTAAAATATTGCAATATTAACAAATAAGAAACGCCATACTTGAGAATATCTGTACAGGAATATTGGTAAACTTGAGTATGTAGCAAAAAAGTACACTAATGATACTGTAGACCTATTTATTACTTTTACAGATGCTACGAGCTACTAGTCAAGCAACCATCCTATACTTCAGATGGACACCATCCCAGGACCCTGTCTGTATTAGACTGCCTGATACAGACCGGCACTTGGCGGCTTTTGCATTTCTGATGTAACTCTGACCTCTACTGTCAGTAGTCATGACAGTTGTTTTAGATTTTTTTTCCCACTAGAGGGCGTCAAACATTCATTCACTCATCGCATGACAACGTAGTCATCCGTACATGTTTGGCAATGTATATTTAGTCAGAGAGTGGACAAAAGACTTGAGGCATGAGATGACGGGATTGGTTTGACGTCATTTATTATAAATGTATTACCTGCATAATAGGTACGTGGGGGCGTGGCTCCCTGCCAACCAGGACGTCTACACCAGGTGTCAGAGAAGGCCCTAAAAATATCGCCGCTGAAGACAGCCAATTAATTGACCGCTCTCTATGCTACCACTGGGCTGGCCTGACATGCCGTACCAACACATCACATCCAGCCCCAAGCCATAACACTGCTAGACAGGACTTCAGAATGATTACCGAGTGGCTACTCGGTTCATCTGTATGGATCCGTTTCCCCCTAACTCTTCAGTATTGACTTGAGCACACTTACGAGACCCTGAAAGAAGACGCTTATTCGCCTATTCCCTCCCACACCTATATGCACGTGAACCTTAACTACCTTGTTCCCCTATATTTGTAGTCATTGTTCGTTTTTCTTGTGCTATCTCTTATTTTTCTTCCTCATTGTTGGAAAAGGACCTGTAAGTAAGCATTTCACTGTCAGTCTACATATGGTATTTACAAAGCATGGGACAACATTTCATTTTGCATGACTTGCTAATCCAGACCAGACTATCGGAAGTCATAGTGGGTCCACAATCACATTAACTGATAGGGTATTAATCCCAGAAATACATGAATCGTACTGTACACGGAATAAATAGTGATTTGGGTGTAAAAATCAATCCAAAGTCATTTTGTTCTGGGAGATGCTTCCATTTGACCAATTTATCGCATCAGTGTCACTACAACTTGAGCAGCAGGGTGCAAACAATTGATAGGATGGAAAATGTATAGTCAGGTGTGATGGTCATGTCAAAGATCATTGAATGTGCATTTTTGTTGAATTATTTTCCAGTTATTAATTGCAAGTGCAGCATTTACTGGTCTGCAGGTGAAATGTCATGGTTCTAGCGGACAATCAATTATATCGACGTTTCAGATGTAAAGAATTTAAACCAATCGCTTGTGGACTTCAGGCGGTGGAATCCAATCACATTTGATATGTGAATAGTGGGTGTTCCACATCGCGGATCCTAGAGGCGGGAATAGAGAAAAGCGCTGCATGGCGAGTTCGGTTGAGAAGAACTTGGATGGGGGTGTACCACTGATGAGAAGCATCCAAAAGAAGGGTGTATTTGCAGAAATTTCAAAGAATATTGTCTGAGGAATATTACATTGTACTGGTCGTCAGTGTATTCATAAAAGTTTCGGAGTTACATTATCAACTGCACCAGGTGAGTTCACTAGAGTCATTTTTTAGGGATGCCGGGTTGGCTAGGCAGCTAACGGATTATTTTGCCAGGATGACTTTTCAACCATGGAGGACCGCAAGCTTGTTGGCTAGCCGACACCACCAAGCTAACGTTAAGCTAGCACGCTAGCCTACACCATGCCAAATTGTCACTGTTTAAATTGCATTTTCTGAAATGCTTTAGATGTTATCTTCAATTGAATTGTTTACATAATTGTAAATAAATGTATTACGGTCGTAAACATGTATTTTGCTAAATATATACGTTTTTAGCCACCCACCCAGAGTGATGATGGTGCATGCAGCCGCAGCGCTAATACTAGAAGCCTAGTAACGACGTTAAACTGCATCAAAAACTCCTGGGTCCTGTGATGTAGATGGTTTTAGCCAACGCTTACCGTATACACATAGCAATGTGTCTGCTAAAATACAATTCATATTTTAACATTTTTCTACTTCTTTATTTCAATAACAGAAGTTTTCATTTTATTCAGGAATGTAAAATTGTAAGAACTGTGCTCAACAATGAATGTACAGACAGTAAATAACGTTATTGAGCTTGCAGCAATTGCTAGTTACCAAGTACGCTAACAAACATTACTTCAGGCTAAAATAGAATGAGTTCATGAGTCATGCGTATTCATAACCCAGTTTATTCGGCCGGTTTATCAGTGATCAGTTTGCGCCTCCCTTTCAACCACGGCTGGCAGTACCGAGGCTGGAGGACTGGGTTTTGGCGTGCGGTCAGCATGATATCATAGCGGTTTTCTCAGACGCAGAGCAAGGATGCAGTGGCACGACTGCGCGCTTAACACCCTGATCGCTCTATCCCGTGATCTGACCCAGATTCGGGACTAAACAGCAAAAATACCCTGCCAAGCATCATCATATGCCTATGGGGAAGGACTAGGCTAGCCAAGTGAAGTTACAGGCGTAAAAAATATAATAATCAATATATTTCTATCAATATTGTTTCGTATCTACTGAAGCCATCAAGTTTATCGGAAGTTCCTATTCTTTTTATTTTTATCACATGTGCCCAGTAAAACAGATGCAGACCTCCGCTTCAAGTTCAAAGTTCTGCATTGATAGTGCAAAGTTATGTTCAAGAATAACGATAATTGTATTTGATTTGTCCGTTATTTAACCAGGCAAGTCGATTATCAACACAGACGGCCTGGCTAGAGGCACAAGGCCTCCTGTGGGGAAGGGGGCTGGGATTAAAAACTAAAATGTACAAAACAGACAACACAGCAAAGCAACAGTAAACGTGTCTGTGTGCTCTGCAGTCATATGTGTGGTGTCACCACTGGTGTGATTCGAGAATAAAAAATGAACGCAATAAGGACCAGGCCATAATAACACATACAAAATTACAATAACAGGTATTGTGGGGGTCCTGGTAGCCATTAGATTAGCCCAAGAAGCTAGTGTTAAGGTGGTTTTATTGGACTGGATGATTTTATTCCCAGTCTTATCACAGTAAGAGATCACACAGTACCTATGTCCAATGTCTGGACGTTGAAACGTGCTTGGCTGCATCTTCCGAGTCCGCTCTGACTCGTTCCTCGCATTGTTGGTTCACTCCGGTCCAGTATACATAATCGGCCTCTGTAAACACTTGATACTGAAGCGGTCAATGCGGTTCTGTGAGATGGATGTGCAGGGGCTGAGAGGGCAGAAGTCCTTTCTGCCTGCCTCAGATCAGACACCAGGGGGATAACTGTCATGTGTGGTGCCTGCGGATTGGGAGGAATGGCCCATTGTGAGTTTGAGATGTCATGCATAGAGACACAGTGCGGTGTGTGGGCCTGTAGGCTGTACTGCTAGTGTTGCTGTAGGACAGTCTGATTTATGAGGACCCCAGCTGTCTGTTGACCTGATATTTAAGTCACAGAGAGACACCTCCAGTCTGAACCTGGCTTCACGTGTTGATCTCGCATTTGGTTTTGTGCCAAGAAGGTAGAAACTATGCAGTGTGGATGCCTTTGTGATAGGCCAGATGCACTGATAAGAGACCGTGCAGTAACTGTACGCTCTTGGAATTCCCGTACTCCAGACAGGAGTAGGCAACTAGGTTCAGTGCATGACTGCAAATGTCATACATTGTTCTCATAGACACAGTAATGTTTCTCAACTTATTTGTGGGTGTTCTTGGGATCTCATTTCGTAAATTTAATCTTGGTGAATTTAGTGTCTTTTTTTGACCGCCTGTTGATGACCACTAGGTTTAAGGGGGGGGGGGTGTTCTTTCCTCTGGTTGATTAACTGTAGAATAGTGCAATACTAGCATAACTCAGGGCCTACTACCCCTGTAGACCTCTCGTCTTGGATAGGGTTCTAGGACAGGGCTTTTTTTAACGTTAAGGACCCCCAACCAATGTTTCTCAAACGCGGGTCAGCGGACCGGCGTTGGTCTGAGGAGGAATACCTGCTGGTCTACGGTATATCGCTCATGAAAAAAGACCCATTAATTCCATTTGTACTTCATTCACAGAACTGGAATGATGCAAGTATTCACTAATGTCCGCTATTTAGTGGTTGGCACAGAGAGATTTCTGTTTCACTCATACAGATTTGATTCTAGCTTCTTTTGAACAGTTTGAGCATTTAGCTATTATGACCGCTTTAATTAAACGTATGATTCTCAGCAACACGTCATCTGTTTCCTTGTTTTCCCTGTGTAGGACGCGTTAAAATGCAAAATCACAATTCAAAGCAAGGCATGTCATTTCCAACATTTAATTATTACTTGACTATCCTTTCTTAAGTTTTAATGAACTTCCCCATACCAATCTGATGCATGGCAGTCAGTACACTCCATAGACCTACATTCTTCTATTTGGTTTATGAATATTATGGGGGTAATCTAAATACCTTTTTATATCATATACTTGTTTCTAATAGCCCCATCCTCAGATAGAGAATGACATTTCTTGATGAACCATGTTTTGGCTGTGTTGAAACATTTCATTGTGTTTTTAATTTTTTTAAAAAAAGCAAGGGTCAGTATTTTTTGAGTGCAGAGGAAGAAGCCTATAATTCGCCGGTTCCTTGCACAGAAAAGTTTGAGAAAGACAGTTCTAATGTAAAGTGTGAGGCAAGTGCAAAGGCTATTTCATATAAATGAAAACATGTGATCGTGATTTCCATGGTGGTGGATAGGAAAGACAGGAGGATTGATCAATATTCCAAAGTTTCAATGTACATTTGTCAAATGCACTGAACAACATCATCCTGCCATCAACAGCATCATCCTGCACAATTAAATTATTTTGACATGGCACCCGACAACTACGTGGTGAGAATTAAGAAAAAAATATATAACAAAAATATGTAGCAAAAAAGAATAAAGCAATAATGTACATAACACTGTAAACTAGCAGCAATATGGGTAGTAGTACTGAACAGTATAGATATGGCAATAATATACATAACAATGTAAACTAGCAGCAATTCCTCTAAATATTCAGGTGGTAATTAGCTACAGTTGGTTATCATGGTATGTATTTTAAAGCTGTGTGATATGATTTACCAATATAATACATTGTTCTTTAGAGTTACATTTTTTTTTCTAAAGCCTGTCATTTTTAGATAACTCTCAAAATAGGACGTTGCACTTTCTAGGCTGCTTTTCAGAAGAGAGATTAGTATGGCTACAGTAGGGTAGCCAAGACAAGTGCTAGGTGTGTTTCGTATCTCTCCTTTTGTAGACTATCAACAGTAGCCAGTAGAGATGTTTTTCCAGTGCCGAGTGGGACAACTGACACAGTAGCCTATGGCCAAAAGTCTAAGCTTTTTCTTCTAACATGCCTTATTGATTATTTTGATGTTTAACCTGTCAAAAATAGTATCTAGTCTTTTATGTGTTTTGACCTTTTTGCTATGGCTGTTATGGGGCTGCACGGTTTGGATAAAATTTTGAATTGCGATTTATTTGACGAATATTGCAATTACGATTATGATTTGCGGTTTTCAAACATGGATGTAAACAGCGTAGACTAATCTCACTTAAAAATAGAGATCATAACCTACATAATGTGCTATTAAACTGAATAAAACTCGAGTTACATTTCAGTGTTTTCTATTTTATGCTTATACCAATATAAAGGTGCAGCCTGTGTCGAACTATTCGTTTAACTGCTCATTTAATGCAATGGCGCTTGCTGGGTTTTCTGTGTTTGTGCCGTTGTCATAGCTGGTTATGCAAAACTTCTAAACCCTATATTTTCTCCCGAGGTATATTTTCTCCCGTACTGAGTATGTTTGTAGACACCGACATTGAAGTTGAAACTTTTAATAACCATGCCGTTGTGTAGGCTATGTGGGACAATATATTGGTAAGCGGACGTCTTCACTAGCAGTTGCAGTTGAAAAACCATCAAGTATTTAAACAAAATTAGTCCATGTATTTAAGTAATCTACAAAAATACCTACAGCAGCCGCAAGAAAAAAATGTTATGGATGTACGATGCGTGCCGTTGCCTCGCGTGAAGCGCATCTCATTCACCTTTTTTTTGGAGCTGAAAATCCCGTAAATTGGCGATATTGCACATGTCAATATCGCTATTTAGATTATAATTCGATAAATCGTGCAGCCCTAGGCTGTTATTTACTGGCGATATTGGGAACTCTTAATACTCAAATGATTGTTTTTGGTGTTAGCATGTTAGCTTTCAGTAAATTCTCTGTCCTATAACCGCTTTGCAGCACTGGACCTTTATACTTGCTACTTGATGTAGACCTTTTCACTGCAAATGGTGCAATCTGTGGGTGCAACGATAGCATATACAACAACCTACTATTGTTGTTAAGTGGTGCTATGAACTCAATATTAAGAGTTAGGATACAATTTATGAACACACAGATAGTTTTGACACTCCACTCTGTACCTTTAGTAGTAGGCTATCATTTAAAACAATATTTTGTCTTAGAATGCATGTCTCACTCCTCTATTTGTACAGTAGAGAGGGGTTTAGAATGACAAACACACACTGGCAGCCAAACGGACAGCAACTTTCAAATGGTTTATATTTGGTCCTATGCACGTTAGTCCCCTTTTTGAATAAATCATGGTAATGAAAAGAAAATGTTTCTCTTGCACTCTATACCAACGCTAAGACAGTTGCAACTGTTGTTGTCGCAGCCTGGATCCCTGAGTAGGATCCCAAGACAAATCGCAGTCCGGGAATCTGTTCCTCTGGGAAACTGTTCCTCTCATCTGTAGAGGTTATGAAATGACATTAACACCCTCTTCAGTCGCTAACATAAGAGGGTCTGAGACCCTCTTGGTTCCCACGTTGAGGACTAGCGCTCCGTCCTAAATCCACCCTTAGGCATGGCCATTCATCTTTAGAACCCTAGGTTCCGTAGGAGGCTGGGTTCGGGCTTGACGTTTAAAGTACTCGGTCAGACCAATCCGTTAAACCCCTTCTGTCTTCCATCCATTCAGGTGGCCTAGTGTGTCCTGGTACCTTACCCGGAAATGGCACAGCGGAGTGGGCAGGAGGACCCGGAGCGGTACCTGTTTGTGGACCGCGCCGTTGTCTACAACCCGGCAACGCAGGCTGACTGGACGGCCAAGAAGCTGGTATGGATCCCTTCGGAGCGGCACGGCTTTGAGGCTGCCGGCATACGCGAGGAGCGCGGCGACGAGGTGGTGGTGGAGCTGGCGGAAAACGGCAAGAAGGCCGTGGTGAATAAGGACGACATCCAGAAGATGAACCCACCCAAGTTCAGCAAGGTGGAGGACATGGCCGAGCTCACCTGCCTGAACGAGGCGTCGGTGCTACACAACCTGAAGGACCGGTACTACTCCGGCCTCATCTACGTAAGTGGTATCATGGATGTGATTAACAGTTGTTTTATTCTGTTGGTCTCCTGTACTTAAGCTAGCACTATTCATCACATCCACTTGCATTTGCCTTCATCCACCGCAAAACCATTTGCCTTCAGATAAATCGCCATACCCTGCGTTTTAATTACTTGTCTTAAGCTGCAGTGTACCAGATGACTGGTATCTCCCCTGTGACCATGACCCATTTAGCGTCCTGACATGCACTCCCGGAAAAGACCGTTGACCCAGAGAGATGGCCGTGATGTCAGCTATTCCTGTGGTTCTGTCCTCCAGGGGATGGCCGTAAGATGCAGGAGGATGAGGTCATGTAGGAATGTTAATGAGACAGAGGTTTTGTTTTCACACTGGCAGTGACGACCTCCAAGGTGCAATATGAGGGGATTAGTTCCCTTGGGCTGTATTAAAAGCCCTCTGCCGACCCTTGTTCTGTACCGAACCACAGCACACTCCAGTGCTCCAGGCTTGGAGGTTAGAAGTAATAAAGTGGGCATTTGTAGTAGTAACTGCCCTGTTAGGAATGACCAGAAGCCTTGTTATCCCCGGAGCCTATGCCCCAACCAAACTCCCCGACTAGGCTTGGGTGGCAAGGCGAGCTCCAGGCTTTATTTGAGGCCCTGTTGGTGCTCCATCCCTCTGTGTCTTGTAGCGCTAATGGACTGGCTTACTGCCAGTGGGCCTGATCTGTGCAGTAATCAGCCAGTTGGGGAGAAAGGCCCGTGCTGAGTCACTCAAACACAGTAACCGTAGCACCGTCACAGGGCTCTTTGTCTCTTCCCAGATAAGCAGCAGCTGTCTCTGAATAACTGGCATATTTCTAGTACTGTACCAAAAAACTAGTTGATTAAAAAATAACTCCCTGTCATTTTCTGTGGATCTGTAGCTCTTTGTCACTCTTTCATTTCCCTGTCTTTATCTTTCCCGCTCCCCCCCCACATCTCTTTTTAAATGTAATTTTGGCCTCCTAAGGTGCCATCTTTATCTTTCATATTTCCTCCAGCAAGCCAATGTATGAGCCACCAGGGGAGAAGCAGACTGCTGCAATTAGTAGTTAGTATGTCAAGTCAGCCTGAAGCAGTGTTCTGCCTGTGGTGGAGTCATCTCTGTTTATTTCTAGTCTAGACAATTACACCACGACACAGTTGGGAAGAGGATGTACAGAACATCTTCATCAGGGCTGCTGGTGGTTTGTCACAAGGTTCTTTCACTGACTTTGACTGGAAGTAGTTAAGTCAGAGCAGATCATAAACTATAAATGAACCCATAGATGGTGCACTTTGAGGTGGGGCTAAGATATGGCCTAGTTCATTTCCTGGAACAGATAATCATAACCCCCCCATCAATTCTTCATTCATGAACACACCAGGGAAGTGTGAGCCCTGACCGTCCTTAACACTGCCACAAGTTCCGGAACATTGGACTCTCTGAGCCATTGGAAATGCATATGTGCAGATAACAACAGTACCGCTCCTCGGGCTTGACCTAAACTTCAAAGCCATTGTCTCCCAACTAGGTTTATAGGACAGAGGCTGTTGAGGTTTAAGGGAGGACACTTGACTCCAGATGTCTGCTGGTTGGTCAGCTGCAGCATTCCTGTGGTCCATGGCCGGCCTCAGGAAAGCTCTGGCTCTTGGAGTGAATGCGTTGTGTATTATTCAGGGCACGTGTTTATGTAACTTTGGACATCTCAGTATCTGTGGTATCATTTTGAACTGCAACAAGGCAGAGTGTTCTAGACAATCGCCCAAGGCCCGGAGTTTGGAGTTACATACGGTCGCCGGGATCTGAAGACATTTCCTCTTCAGCCGCTAAGCCTGGCTTTCCCTCTCAATTGAAACCGTTGCGTCAACAAACATATTTTTTAACCACATTATATTTCCTTTGAAAATACTCCTTTCCGTCTGTTGCCCATAAGGAGATACTTTTCAAACGACTACTCTTCCTCACACCTCTGGCTGGTCCCAGGCCTGCTGAGAGGAGTATGACATGGGGAACAATAAGCAAACACAAAACACAGTTTAGACTGAGCTGATCTGCTGGCTCTGCCCTGGTTCTCCCACACTCAGACCCAAAACTACACTGCACTGTTAGAAATGAAGCTTTGCTCACTGTTACTGGGTTATAGTGACACTCTAAAGTTTTTAAAAAGAACTTTGATTAGACCTTTTTTTAATAAGCTACGGCAATCAAACCTGAGTGGCGCTTATAGGACAAGAAGCTAAGCTAAAGCTTCTGTGGGGCGACAAGTTAGAGAAGGGCAATGAAAACTTCTGATCTCTCTGTGTAGAGGCCCTCAAGACTTGACATTGCTAAGCTCAGCCTCAGCTTGGCACTTGCGGAAAACTGGGAACCTAGTCAACTGTGCCTTGACTACAGAGTCTACAGAGTCCTCTGTTGTTAATCCGAGACTGGGTTTCTGGGTGCTCTACTGTGCTGTGCTGAGGGACATGTTCTTGGACTTGCTTCATCTTTTACGCCGCACTGTGTAAGACCGATATGTCTGCTTCATCTACAACACTGTGTTGTGAGACGGATATGCTCTTCATCTACAAACCCTGTGAGACAGTTATGTCCTTGGCTGGGACTCAGGATACACCTCTTGACCCCTGTGCTTCCAGATAAAATGTGACCAATCTCCCCTCGAGGTTGTTGTTGTCGTGTCTGGCCCGTGGCCGCCTCCGTCTCCGAGGGCTCTGTCTGTGCCGTGCGGCAGACTGGCCATCTGGTGACCCCCCCCCCTCCCCCAGCGCACACCAGGGCATCCCAAAATCACCGCACCACTTATCGGGGCAGCCACTCCGAGCGACGTGGCCGTATAACGCAGTGCCACATTGCACCAGTGACTCTGCATCCATACACGGTACAACGAAAGTCCCCCGCGGTCCGAAGTCGGAGCTAGGCGCTGAGTAGCTAGCTGGTACAGAAGCAGACGCACCGCCATTGTTTCCGCTCAGCAACTGGGTTAGCCAGGCTTGTGCCCCCCCCCCCC
>JACXGI010010692.1:0-15216 GCA_016801175.1 Esox masquinongy
GCACACTCTTAAACTAATACTTTGTTGAAGCACCTTTTGATTTTATTACAGCACTCAGTCTTTTTGGGTAGGAGTCTATTAGCATGGCACATCTTGACGTGGCAATATTTGCCCACTCTTCTTTGCAAAAGCGCTCCAAATCTGTCAGATTGCGAGGACATCTCCTGTGCACAGCCCTCTTCAGATCACCCCACAGATGATCAATTGGATTCAGGTCTGGGCTCTGGCTGGGCCATTCCAAAACGTTAATCTTCTTCTGGTGAAGCCATTCTTTTGTGGATTTGGATGTGTGCTTTGGGTCATTGTTGTGCTGAAAGGTGAACTTCCTCTTCATCTTCAGTTTTCTAATGGACGCCTGAAGGTTTTGTGCCAAAATTGCCTGGTTTTTGGAACTGTTCATAATTCCCTCCACCCTGACTAAGGCCGTGGTTCCAGCTGAAGAAAAACAGCCCCAAAGCATGATGCTACCACCACCATGCTTCACTGTGGGTATGGTGTTCTTTGGGTGATGTGCAGTGTTGTTTTTGCACCAAACATACCTTTTGGAATTATGCCCAAAAAGTTCAACCTTGGTTTCATCAGACCATAACACATTTTCCCACGTGCTTTTGGGGGACTTGATGTTTGTTTTTGCAAACTTCAGCCGGTCTTGGATGTTTTTCTTTGTAAGAAAAGGCCGTCTTGCCACCCTACCCCATAGCCCATTCATATGAAGAATACGGGAGATTGTTGTCACATGTAGCACACAGCCAGTACTTGCCAGAAATTCCTGTAGTTCCTTTAATGTTGCTGCAGGCCTCTTGGAAGCCTCCCTGACCAGTTTTCTTCTCGTCTTTGCATCAATTTTGGAGGGACGTCCAGTTCTTGGTAATGTCTCTGTTGTGCCATATTTTCTCCACTTGATGATGACTGTCTTCACTGTGTTCCATGGTATATCTAATGCTTTGGAAATTATTTTGTACTCTTCTCCTGACTGATGTCTTAACAATGAGATCTCTCTGATGCTTTGGAAGCTCTCTGTGGACCATGGCTTTTGCTCTGAGATGCAACTAAGAAAATGTCAGGATAATCCTACTAGAACAGGTGAACTTTATTTGTGAGTAATCAGAGTCACTTTAAATGATGGCAGGTGTGTAATGACTTCTATTTAACATGAGTTTGAATGTGATTGGTTAATCTGAACACAGCCACATCCCCAGTTACAAGGGGATGTGCACACTTATGCAACCAGGTTATTGTAAGGTTTCCCCCTTGAAGATTTCAGTTTGTTTTTCAATTGAATTGTTCACATTATAGGTCACATTAAAAGTGGAAAAAGTCCTGACATGATTTATCTTTGTCTCATTCTATTACATCACAAAAACCTGGCATTTTCACAGGGGTGTGTAGACTTTTTATATCTACTGTAGATCACAGCTAGAAGGGATACGGCTAATGTCAAAGTGACTTCCCACCCGATTGCTATACTAGCTAGTTAATTAGCTAGTTAGGCTTTGTAGCTGGCAACGCCAGCGGATTAAGATAATGCCCATCAGCGGATTAAGATAATGTGAAATCAGTCTTCAAACTCTTGCTGCAGAGTGACCTTGATGTCACATTATCTGCATCCCTTCTAGCCATTTATGTGTAATGCCTCCCAGTGACACTGCGTTACCCTAGTGACTCTTCCAGGTTTCCTTGGAGATGATCAGGTCAGCTGACCAGTCCCACCAGGCCCAGGTGGAGAAGCTGGATTTACTGGAGCAAGAATACCAGAGACTGACCTGCACACAGAACCTTGCAGAGGTACCACACAGACACAGACACACACACACACAGACACACACACACTAGGATTTAGTGTGTCTGACGTGTGTGTTTCAGAGAAAGATCCGTGAGTTGGAGTTGAAACTGCTGGAAGAAGAACACCAGAGAAAACTGGTTCAGAACAAGGCCAACCAGGTACACACACACACACACACACACACACACACACACACACACACACACGTGTACTATAACTGCAGTATGTTGAGCTCTGCTCTTCGTCGGTCCTTAGTTACAGACGGGTCTGGAGGCCAGTCGCATCCTGATTCAGTCCGTGTCACCCCGCCCTCCCAAAGCCAGAAGTAGAAGCAGAGAGAGGAAACCTGTCTCTAAGGTAAAGAATGGCCTACTCAGGATCCTTTTGGTGCTTTTGTGTTTTGCTGTTAGAGAGCAATGACAGTGGATCAATCCAAACAATCCTTTGAGCCAATATCTGCAACAATCTGTGCCCATATTACTTTATCTGCTGTCCCAGAAGGCTTTTCAACAGCCGTCACCTACGCAGCCACACTACCGACTGAGCCTAGGAGACGTGCCGTTTGTGGCAGGGAAGGTACGAAAACACACACGTCTTATATACAGAACGTTACAAACACAAACCGGTCTTTGTGAGCAGACCCTCCTTCTGTCACTCTGTCTCTCCGTCACTCTTTCCACCCCCCCCCCCAGTCAGTGGGATGCAGCCACTCTGTCAGGGCCAATGTCCAGTCAGTGCTCTCTCTGCTGAAGCAGCACCAGCCCCAGCTGTGTAACGCCCGTGTCCTCTCTCACGCCACTCTGGCCCTGCCAGCCAATGGCAGCCATTCAGACAGTGGCTCCTCCTCTTCCTGTGGGGAAGTGCTGTCCGACCTCCTGCTAGCCCTTCAGGATGAACTGGGACACATGAGCCTGTAAGTGTGTGTGTGTGTGTGTGTGTGTGTGTGTGTGTGCGTGCGTGCGTGCGTGCGTGCACGTACTGGTTTTGCTGTGCTAGTGAGGACCAAACATCCCCCACATCGATAGTAAAACAAGGAAAATGCAGGGATAATTAACTGTTGATGTGTCATAGAGAGACTCTGCTGTGTATACTCATTTAAAAGGCAATCTCAGTTGTGTTTATCAGATTTTTTAATTTGTACATGTTAGTCATTTGCAAATGCCCTTATCCAGAGCAACTCCCAGTTAGTGCATACATTTTAAGAAGCTAGTTGACACAATCACACAACTCAGTAGTAGTAGGTATAATCTACTCAATGAAATAATTATCTGTAAATGTTGGGGCTGGCTATAGAATTATTTTAGTTACTCTGTGAAAAGGTAGGGTTGCAGATGTTTTCAGAAAATGGACAGAGACTCTGCTATCCTAGCCTCAAGTGGAACATTGATTCCCCCATTTGGGAGCAAGGAAAGACATTTTTTGCCTTCACGTAGGGATGGGACTGGCAAAAGCCCAGAAATGGCTTGGTTTTGGATGTAGGGGTTAAGCATTTCCTGAAGTTAGGAAGAATAAGCTCCCGTTGCTGCTCCGTAGATAAGCACCATGGTCTTGTAGCGAATGCTGGCTTTAAATTTGAAGGCTAATTGAGGTGTGTGTGTGTGTGTGTGTGTTTCAGTGAGCAGCAAGAGCTTGTGAGGCAGGTTGATTCGTGTGTTTGTGAGCAGGAGAGGAGGGAGCTGGAGAGAGAACAAGAGATTCTACTCAGGAGGATGGAGAGGAAAGGAGAGCAGATCAGCAAGCTACGCAGGCACCAAGCACAGGTACAGACACACACTTCTGTGGTTTGACACCACACTATTTGACTTGAGTTTTGGTCTCTATCTGCATATCTCTCTCAATTTGATTCAACATAAAGGGTTTTATTGGCATGGGAGTCATTTGTTTACATTGCCACAGTGCATTTTTTTTAATTATATATTATAAGCTATATACAGTGTTGAAAAAACAGCAAATGGTTAACATAACTAGGGAATAAAAATATTAAGATGAATACTTGTTTGGTTCACAATGTTGTTGCTCTACTGGTTGTCCTTTTGTCATTGCAGACAAATGTTTCTGCTATGATTGCACGTTTAGTTTTTTTCACCTAACAGAAGGATTTGACTTCAAATTGTTTGTACGTCTCAATGATCTTAATAATGAGGAAAATGTGTGTTTCAAATGTAATTTATTTGTCAGGTTAGGAAGTGCAGCTTGTTTTCCACTTCATGTTGTTGGTAGTCCACACTAAGGTGGTCTTCTCTCTAGAGCAAGGTCTGATTTGGTTGGGACTGTGTTGCTTAGGGCTCTGAGGAGTCTGTTTGGGTTTGCAAACTGAGCCCTAATTCCATCTCAACTGTATTAAGTTTCTGTGCAGTGGACACGCATATCACTTCATTTTCCCTGATAGACGGCCACAATCCTGCTTGGTACGTTTCGAACATGCTGGTGTAAATTCAAACGCTACAGAAATGATTACATAAACCGAATAAGTCTATCTAGTGATTTTATTCTCTCTCGTAATGTAAACAAGCCCTTAGTAGGCTCTTTTCAAGGTTCATCTCTGTGTAGATGAGGATTTTGTTATGCAAAAAATATGTACTTGTGGACTGGAAAATCTCTCTCACTGCCTCATTCTCTCTGTAGGTGAAGAGGCTGACAAGAGAGGTTCATGGTCAGAAGCAAGGTGGAAGAGGAGAGATTGAAGTGACCACCACAGTAACCACACGTGGTCGCGCCGCTGGAACAGTCAAGGTTCGACCGGGCGACCGCAGTAGAAACAGTCTACAACTGCTGAAAGACATGAGGACACTGCAGACCTCACTACGCCCCGACCAACCACAATGGAACTATTGAACACAACAGGACCCTGCAATAACCGAGACACGGTCACATACCACGATAGCAACAGGACCCGGCACAAAGGTAGAAGATCAGAAATGGTTGACCTGCACATCTCTGATTTCCGTCCAATGGTGAAAACAAATGAAGCCAGACGTACTACAGACACTGAGGATGTCGTTAATGAATAACGTCCAGGGGCACTGTGGGTAGGGAGGTGTGTGATAATGTATTCATGACGGAGAGCATCATAAGAAATGACGTACTACAGATGCTCTTCCAAGAGAGTACAGCTGACAGAAATAGTCACTGAGTTTTGTGGTTGTGTGTATTTAATAGCGTGCAATGACTCACTGAGATGGAGAACACACATTGTGTAAGTTGAGGACCACAGGAGGCTTGTGAGGGGAGGACGGCTCCTAATTACAGCTGGAATATAGTAAATGGAATGTTTCCATGAGTGTAAAAACAATATGTTTGATACTTTGAGCACACCCTCCCTAATAAAGTTGTCACCAGCCACCTGCGATAACTGGGGAGTGTGTTGCTGGGAGCTGGGCAGTCTTAGGACTTCCCTAAAGGTGCTGTGTGTGTTGTCTGTGTATCTACTTTGGCTTACGTTATTTACTCTGACCAACATTTGACCTTTTTAGGCTACTGCTTGTGCGAATCAAGTCGTGTATCAAATGTTCTGAAATAAAGTATTTATTTTTGAGTGTTGCCACTTTCCTTACACAAACAATGGGATGCATATTGTTTTTCAGCCTTTAACTCTGAGCATCCATATTTCTGTTTAAAATACAAATGTGGGGGGATCTCACCAGATCTAAATAACAAATTACATTTGTCAATATTATATTACATACATTTGTCATACTGGTCCATACTTTTGTTGTAAAATGTAAAATCTTTGCTCATCAAAACTGTGTTGCAATAAGTTAACTGTATGCTTTCTTATATTTATACGCAGGAGTGGGCTAAATAAGCCTGCCATTCAGGGTGCTATCCTTAGGCCTTTTACCTGGTTCCTGAGTTAAATGTTCACTTCTCATACAGCTTTGTTCTCCTTGGCTAGCTCCACAACCAGCTCAGGTGATACAAGTATCTGTGCCTTATTCATAATCTCTCTCTGCGGTTAGCTCCTTTGGTATCCCTGTGTCCATCTGTCAGCAGCAGCACCAGGTCCCTGGAGTCATCCAGCCTTAGATTTCATCCGTCTGGTGGGAATTCATGGGTGGCTGACAGATGTAGTAAGAGCTGCTCCACCTACTCAAATATACCTTCAGAGGTCCTGCAGAACCTTCCCACCGGCGGGGAAGAGTCTTCACAGCGAGTGCTTAGACAACTTGGGCCTCATGGTTATGTTCTGGGGCCCAGCGCCTGTCATTTGGACAACATTCATTTGCAATGTGTCCTGGGGAATGTTCTTTCCGGGTTGCCTTAATCTCTTTGAATGATGGATGCAGCCCGTATCCCACGGTGCCCTTTTGACAGTGGCCTGAGCATGTCCTTAAGCACTTTCTTGACTTGCCTTTGTGGCCCCGGCACCAGGATGTGTAATGCAAACACTTCAGTAAGGTTAATGTGGTACCAGGCTGTGGAAAAGCAATGGATGAAGTCTGGACTTCATCTCAGGTGCCATCTCGCCGAGTAGGCGCTTCACAGGAGACCCAGACATCACCTCAATCTGAACATCTGTATTAACCAAGCTGCCATCTGAGATTGGTTCAGACTCCTGACGACTCTTTTGCTCAGCTCCTGGGCAGGCACCGTAACACCCTATCATTATGGAAACACAAAGAGGTGACTTGGTCCAGGCAGGACTAGAAAGCCTTTGATGTGCTCGAAGTCGACACGAGCATGAAGGCAGGCCAAATGCTGCACAAGACAGCCAGGCCTTATTTGAAAGCCCTAAAGGAACCAGCAACGCAAAGCTTTCAAAGCCCGGAGAGAGCTCGCTAAGGATCTCAGCATGGAGCGCTGAGACAGAAGTAGGTGCAGACAGGCTCAGCAGAAATGTTAAGCCCCTGCTACATATCTCACCAGACTCTAAGTCCCGATGGCAAGAATCACATAATACTTAACTGCTCCAGTTCCAGAGCCTGCCTCACTACCTGCTGTCCGGACCCTCCTTGGGCGTTACTTCTAGGATTGCAGTTAATTTCCACCAGCCGTCAGAACCAGTGGAGAAATCAAGGCATGGATTCTCCAGAAGGGTTGCTCAAGTTCTTTACAGGGGTTCTACCTACAACCTTAAACATCATGGGAACTTACAATTGAACAAATCTTCTACTAGCTGTATTAATTGCAAACGTTACTGATACCAGTGGCATTCCCACAGGCTGATAGGGATCTAATGTCATCTTTTAAAACATCAAATAAGCTGCTCAGAGCCTACCACTTCAGACGGATAAGCGGTAAAACAGGAGTCCCCTCCCTTCAGCGGTATCAGCATGCCACTGAAAACAAAACAACATACATCTTACGGTCTGACCTCAGCAATCAAATTTGCCCATTAATGCAGAATTTTTATGCTTAAAGGGTAAGCCAACTAAAAACACATATGCATATGATATACGTTGGCGGCTTGGGCCATATTCATGCATATCGTAGCAGTAAATTAATGAGCAACGTTAAATTCGTTTAAGAAATCTATGGAGGCTCTCTAGACTATAACACCCACATTGCAAAGCATTAACTAGACAGACTGACTGTTAGCAAAATTATACATTTTGAAAAATACTATTCAGGAGGTAAAATATAATTTGATGTTAATGTTATTCAGTCAGTGCTACCGACGACCTAAAAGTAGGCTAACATGATATCAGCCAGGACTTTCCTTCAGGAGCTCGATCACTCACTCATACTGTACACACAAATTGAGACCAGGGCTCTTCATATTAGTGATGGTCGGATCTAGAGCCTACCAAATATCTTTACTTCCTACCTCACACAAAAATATAGCTACAAGGTGCTTTCTTTAAACCTGCGTTTTTAAGATTTATTTATGAAACTCATTATGTATCCGATGCTAAAAGTTATATATAAAAGATATGTAACCAATAGTTATTTTGGTTGGATCGTAGGAACTAGCCTACTTCGCCTACCCCCTCTCCCTCTACTTCCCATATAGACCACACAGGCGCGCAGATAGTGATGTAAAGTTTGACGCTTTTTTCTAAAGGCCTAGTTAGACTTAGTCGCAAAATTTGTCGAGAATGTGGAAAAAAACACGTGTTTAAGTTCATAGGGTACTTCCTCAAACTGCGTTCAGTCGAGAAACGTAAAAGGGGGACAACCCAATCCCTAAGAGCAGGTAGTTGGCAAACAAATAAGGGAAAAACACCAAACAAGGAAAAATAAATATTAAAGCTATCAGCTATGGAACGCAGTTTTTGGTGTTTGGATTTCAGTGTTAACAGGTTAAATAAGTGTTTAACGTGTAAAATACTTTCAAGTATACATTCTTTTTTCACGTTGTGTTTTTTAACTTAGTGTATCAAAAGGAGTGCAGTTGCTGGTCGTTTTCGTGTTACGCCTATTCAGCACAGAGGAATAGGTGTCAATTGCATTGCATATGCATAGTTGAAAACCCTTTGAATAGCGTACACAGTGTTTTGTGTTTCACAGCGTATATAAAAATGGTGAGGCTGATATGGGTTGATATGCCTGTTAGCGCATCAAATACTGATTTAAACATGGTAATTTTGAGACAAACACCCAAACAGTGTTCCATAATTAGCGTCCACATTGAATAAATACACAACATAGATTTTTTTTAACAAGAGGAAGAAAATCACGTCACTACTAAAGTTAACCAATCACAGATAAAAAGGTTGCTTAATTAGCAACCTGCTTCCAATTACCATTCCAAAACATTTGTTTTTTCTTGAATGTATTGATCTGTTTTTCTCTGCACACGTAAGACGAAGTTGTTAGTCGATATGCTGATCTATAGAGCTATATAACTGAAAAATAAGGGAACACTTAAATCACATATCAGGTCTTGATGAATGAGATATATTAAAGATCAAAATCTTTGCTGTACATTGTGTAATTCATTGAGAACAGAATGATGTTACAATGGTCAGTGGAAACCAATGTCACCAACCGATTGAGGGCTGGATTCAAACTCACACCAAAAATCAAAGTGAAACAATTGAAGTCACAGGCTGTTCCAACTTGTGTGAACTTCATCACGGCAATTCATAATGTGACTCAGTAGTGTGTATGGCCCCCACGTGCCTGTATGCACTCCCGACAACGTCTGGGCATGCTTCTGATGAGATGGCAGATGGTGTCTTGGGGGATCTCCTCCCAGACCTGGATCAGCGCATCAGTGAGGTCCTGGACAGTCTGTGGTGCTACTTGGCAGCATCGGATGCACCGATACATAACGTCCCAGAGGTTCTCAATTGGATTCAGGTCTGGGGAACGTGAGGGCCAGTCAATGGCATCAATGCCTTCATCATCCAGGAACTGCCTACACACTCTGGTGGCCACATGAGGCTGGGTATTGTCCTGCACCAGGAGGAACCCAGGGCCCTGCACCTGTGTAGGTTCTGACGATAGGTCTTAGGATTTCATCCCGATACCTAACAGCAGTCAGGGTGCCGTTGGCTAGCACGTGGAGGTCTGTGCGACCTTCCAAGGATATGCCTCCCCAAACCATCACTGACCCACCGTCAAACCGGTCATGCTGGATGTTTCAGGCAGCATAATGTTCACCACGGTGTCTCCAGATTCTTTCACATTTCACGTGCTCAGTGTGAACCTGCTCTCAACTGTGAAGAGAACACTGGCAAATGCCAATCATGTAATGGGCTGTGAGCACAGGTCCCACTAGAGGATGTCGGACCCTCATGCCACCCTCATGGAGTCCGTTTCTGACAGTTTGGTTGGAAACACCATTTTGTAGGGCTCCGGCAATGCTCCTCCTGTTCCTCCTCACACAAAGGAGCAGATACTGGCCCTGTTGCTGGGTTGATGCCCTTGTACATCCCTGTCCAGCTCTCCTCGTGTAACGGCCCATCTCCTGGTATCTCCTCCATGCTCTGAGACTGTTCCGGGAGACACAGCAAACCTTCTTGCGACGGCACGTATGGATGTGCAGTCCTGGAGGAACTGGACTACCTGTGCAACCTGAATGGGCTGCAGGTCCCGCTACATGCTACCAGTAGTGACAAGGACACTAGCAAAATGCAAAACTAGGGAAGAATGAGTCAGGAAGGATAAAACGAGAGCAATTGTCTGTGGCCCTTTTTTGTGGTTGTCTTGCAGTTGCCTTTCCAGTGCACCTGGGTCACTTTCATTTTCACCAAAACAGGTGACATTGATTCACAATCACTTATGCTTCCTAACTAGACAAATTGATATCCCTGAAGTTAAATTGACTTGGTGTTATACTGTGATGATTAGGTGTTCCCTTAATTTTTTTGAGCAGTGGATATATGTAGGACAGTGTATGAATTCTGCCAGTGATATTGTGGATCTTTGCCGCCAATGGTTCAAATGAACGAAACAGTCGTTCAAATGAACCATACAAATGAACGCATCACACATTCTCAAGTCATTATAACTTAAGCAGAAGCTTGATGTTTTCATCCAAATAAATCTGTTTTAATGACAATCATCATAATCAACTAACTGCATTCATTATTGAACCTATTTACCAAGAAGCCTTAAAGGTTTTGGCGTCTGGATACTAGCTTTGGTATTACTTCGTATCGTCTAAAATAGAAAGCCACTGGTATCGCCCATCCCTACCGCATATCCAATCAGGAAGAGCAACGGGGTTCTTGAGAGTTAATCCTGCCTGGAGCGGAAAAAATGGAAAATGATAAAATCCTTTCAGACGGATCACAATTATTGGTGGGGACATCTCCACCGATTCTAATTGGCACCTCTTCCCCCACTACAGTATATAACCTGGTATGGGAAAAAACGTCATGATTTAGAATGAGTGAAAGTGGGCAGACACTCACTCTCATTTAACCAAATTTATTCCAAGAAATAGTAACTTAGTCAGTTTGTCCTCTTTCAAAGTCTACTCGATCTCTGTATTAGTCTGTTTATACAGTGTTTTGAGAATACACACGCAGACTTCTACACCTACAACAGAAACAAAAGATTTTATCAGTGTTCGTTTTAGCTGTCATAATTAGTATCACTTTTATGATGTCGAATTTTGGTTTTATCCCTCTGTGCTGTACAGATTTTGGGTTCTGAAACATCACAATGAAACTGAGAACAAGAGGATTCAAATACAACCACCACCAAATACTCAAAAATGATTAAAATGGTCCTCATTGTAATAATTACATAGAATCAAGTTACATAAACTGTTATTTACAGCATTTATATATAGCCTATGCCACGTCGAACAATGACATCACAGGTAAGAATCCTGCATTTCTGTGCAGACAGGGGAGGGGTTGTCAAATGATTGAGCCCTGACTTGCTGACACTAGCACAAAACAAAATTATATCCAAAGTTATAATTTAAGAGTAGTCTGTATTTACATCAGAGTTTATGCATTATCATTAACACAGAAGCTCATATTGCACATGAAGAAGGCAGATCTGGAATTGAAAAGAGGAAATCAACACAAAAACAACATGGTCAAACCAGAACTTAATCTGTGTTTATAAGGGGTCACGCACTAAAGAGAGGCTTTCGATCACTAGCCTACCTGAATGTCAACAGTGGAAATCTGTATAACATGTAAAGTCAAAATCGGTGACATCAGACACAGACATCCTGAGGGAGAATCATCTACCCAATAAATGCACTCATACCCCACTGAAAAATATTCACTTGTAGTATGCTCCAGTCACCTACCATTACTGGCTGTTCATTTATAATAAATATATTCAGCTATATGTCCTCTTAAGGAACAGTATATTCCCATATATGGCCTTAAAACTTCCACAGACAGACAAAATGACAATTAATTTGGTCTCCTATCTCCCGTCAGCAGTCTTCTGAGAATGAGGTTCTGCTGTGGCTTCACTGAGCAGTGGTTCCACACATTATCAGATGACTGTTTGATTGAGGCTGAGTGATACATGTAGACTTCAGAGACAGTGAAAACTCTCTGTCACATACACACGCAACCAAACACACCCACACACAAACACTGATAGCCTTGGTCGCTTCATGAACATAATACTGCATGATCCATGTCTGCATGTTTATATGGGTGAACATTGTAAGCTCTGAGAAAGGCCGCATAGATGCGCAATAAGGCAGATCCGTACGACACACACTGACGGTCCGAGCGCACGCAAATGCGCACGAGCACGCTAACGCACGGGTATGATGACGCTGGATCATTTAAAGGGCTTCATTTGCACTCTATTAAATGTGTTTCAAGAGGGTATACTGACCCTTTGGAGAGAGAAATAGAACAGAATACAATTTTTAAAAAGTATCTAGAGATTCTAGTCCATTAGTAGCTCTTGTTATGAAGGTTAAAATGGTGTGCGTGTGTGTGTGCGGGTGTGTGAGTGCATGTACGTGTGTGATCGTGGAGAACATTTTGGCAAACGAGGATGAAATTAATTAGTGATCATTGATTGTCATTGTCCCTATCTCAGAAAGTATGCTTACACTTCCATTAGCTGACACAACAGGTACAGTTTTCCTCAATAACCACTAATTAATAATTGGGGTTAATATATACTTGCAAATATACGTGTGGTATATAATATTAGGCAAACTAGAAACTTACACGATGCCTAAGCCACAAAAAAGATATAATGGGAAAAACACACCAGATGTACATACAGCACAAATAAGCAGTCATATGAGTGATATAGCAGCTGAGAAGGGTGTGCGTGGGCTGAATGGAAGGGATTCAGATGACCTTAAAACAAGAAAAAAAGCGAAATAAACCAACGGGTTGTGATTCTAAACTGTCCTTAGCACACAGCTTTCAGTTCTTAAAAAATGAACTCTAGATGAACTTATGATGTGGGCAGAGTTCTGTGGTGTGTTTGTTAGTCGGTGTAAAGTAGAAACTCAGAAGAACATGAGTGTAGACCTCGTTATGTAAATGACCATTTCCAGTGCTTTGTAGAAAGGACAAAGTCACAACTACTCTATGCTTTCCTCACGGTAGATAAGCCACATTTATCATCTACAGGAATTGTTTGAATCGACTAGTCTGAATCGACCGTCCTCTGAAACGATTCATCCGAATTGTCACTCCTACTTTCACTACATCGGCCTTGTTCAGCCTCAGTGATTGACAGCTGTAAGTAAAACCGTCTCAGTGTCTCGCTGTCTACATCTGAGGACGTGAAAAGAGAATCTTTTCCTTCGTTTTTTTTATTGGCCTGGAGACATTGCTTGCTCCACTTTCATTGGTTGGTGTGGTCACTGGCCCCTCCCCCCATCTCCATCACCCAGGCAGCCGTTAATGCAGTGGGCGTCATCGCACTGGGTATCGATGTCATCTCCTAGCGCACCCTGTGACTGCAGCAGCTCATACTCTTCGTCCAGGAAGTCGAGGCTATTGTTGCTTGGCAACCCACGGACAGTGAACTTGTGCGAGACTTTGGTCCACTGCACTCGATTGGTCGCTACACGCTCGTATAGCTCAGTTGCCCCTGGTAACAACTCCGACAGCAGCCTATAAGGGGACAGGGGCAGGGAACATGACATTAAAGGTGCTGTATGTTAACTTGAACATCCTGTTGTTGAAGAAATTTTTATCCTGTTTTATCCTGTCTTCACAACAGGATAAAACAAATGTTGGTTTTTACAATTATTAGAAATTATTTTAAAGTAACTAATTTCCAGTTTATAATGTTACACTTGATTTGCCCTAAAAATGTATCAGCCACTACAAAAACATCTAAAGCAGGGTAATTGCTGTGGTCTGTGTTTTCACTGGATCATTAGTGATAATCTCTGTTTTAATCGAAGCGTCAATGAATGATGCTGTGTTGTGATTGGAGGGTCAGTGATTAATTTTATGCTGTGATTAGAGCATCAGTTATTAATGCTGTGTTGTGATTGGTTCCCACTTGTAAATGGGCATGGCGATGTGTTCCATGAAACTGATCTGCAGCTCTGGGATGTAGGCCTTCTCTCTGTCCATCATCTCGCTGGGACGATTCCCCATTGCCTTCTCCTAATCACACACAAATACGCACAGACACACACATAAGTAACACACATCAGTTAAACTTTGACTCTTGACACACTCAGGCATACTACACAGGCATGCATAGAAATCCAGTGGAGTTTATAAAAGTAGCACATACCAAATCCCCCTGTGAGAAGAACTCTTTATAAATCAGCTCCTGAAAATGCAAAGGAGAGAGTGAGAGAGGTTCAGGATCAAAGGTCATTTAAGGTCTGGGGCTAAGACTGTATTTGTGTTTTGGGGCAGGGTAAGAGCTGCGATTGAGGTTAAGGGTCAGGAATATGGTTAGGGTTCCTCACAGCAATCTTGCGGGTGGTCTTCCAGCCCTTGGTCTGGTCCGAAAGGTCACATGAGGTCATTAGCAGGCACAGCAGTAGAGAACGGTGGTTATGATTCTTGGGGTCGTAGCCAGCTTACACACACAGAAAGAGAGAGAATATTACACAATTAAACTCAAGACACACACACAGGTATGCATGCATGCATTTGTGTTTGCTTTTAGTCTAATTCGCACATTTCCTCTTATCGATGTACTATCTTCTCCTCATTTTAATACAGTAGTTTTATCTCCCACTCTGGATCAGTGTAATTATCCACACAGTTTTACTTCAAACTCATATTTAATGCCTGCTCCTCCTGTACCTACGGCTAGTTTGGTTACACGGTCTAGGTGAAAAAGCTTGAGTTACAGTTGGCCCCTGTGGCTGTGTCTGGTCCGACATCACCCGAGCTTGGTTCATTAAGATCCAATCATGAGCTCTCCAAACCCATCATGCAGCATGACTGCCGGTGTTAAAACGATAGACTTGGGTGCAGTTTTTTTTTCACATAGTGAACTTTAAATTGGAGCAATTCTTTTATAAGTAGGCAAGGGGAACATGGCTCCGGTTCCACATGGCTGATAAACTGAACAATTGCACCGGCTCAGGGATCAGCCAAAACCATGGCAGGGAGTTTTCTCCCAAAGCTAGCACACACCATCGGTCCAAACGTTAAGGTGAATGACGAGGAGAATATCCCACCTGCTACCATTACCAACACTCAAAGAGCTGCAATAGTGTGATTGGGTCCGTCCACTCAGTCGCTTTTTATTGTCTCTTTCAATCTAAATCACAGCTACAGCTCACATTTTTGGTGACTCCATTGTACAGTATGTCTCCCTCACCAATGCCCCCCATCGGAGTGCACTTTTTTCCAGGAGGTTGTGCTTCGGATGGAAACCTTTTTGGGAGCCTTCTTAAAGCAGTGTGAATTTGTTCCTTGCTTTCAAAAAGTTGTACAAAATCAGGTCAATAATGTATATTAATAGAGTATACTAAGGTTTAATTAAATTAATCCGTTGTCCAAGTCACAGAAAAACACTCCGTGAGTGCAGATGACATAATGAAAAAAGATGGATGACTCAGTTTTTTCAGTCACACTATCTGGGAAGAAGTATATTTTTAACAAAGGAAATGT
>JACXGI010010692.1:15316-27209 GCA_016801175.1 Esox masquinongy
TATATATATATATATATATATATATATATATATATATATATACATACATACATACATATATATATATATATATATTTTTTTTTTTTATTAAAACACTTACTACCCAAATAAATGTCCTAAGTTCGACTTTTAGGTGCCTAAGACTTTTGCACAATACTGTATATTAATCCACACAGTCGTCCTGAGACAAACTAGGACACCATCATCTTCTAGAATATTTGACCGAAATCTCATTAACATTCAGACTCATCATGTCTCAGCTATAGGCTCCTGAACTTTTTCTCAGACTTGGATTACTGAATATGAAATCCTGAACCGGCAGCTATAAATGAACTAATTTCTGACAGGGAGATAGATTACATGAGTTTAGTAGAGACCTGACAAATTTATGGTTCTAAATGAGGCATTTCTAATGGGTTTTTAAAACACACAGAAATCCTAATGATCCATCATTCATGACGTTTTGTAGCCTCTGCAGCTTCTGACTTTTCCTCCTGTTCCTCCTGTGAAGTTGTTGCAGAATTCCCCTGCAGTGGGCAATTTAGGACAATTTTTCAGCCTGATTGTTGTTTGTTTATGTCTGGCTGGAGCCTAGTGACTCAATTTAGCTGTCCCTCCGCTCCATACTTCAGCCAATCAGACTCTCCCCATCCATTTCACATTCTGTCCATACACGGACTGTGTATTTCATAATTGGCCAGATGCTTCTAGATAGCCCTGCATTGGTCAGATCATTCAGGGCACTGCTGTGAGACCAAGCATATTCCCAGGAGTGTCTCAAGTCTGAAAATGTGGGTGTACACGTGTGCATGTGAGGAGTGAACAAAATAACATTGTTTTTGCTTTTTATGAGTGTTATATTTGCTATAAAATTGATTGTTTGGCAATGTACTTTGTTAGCTCGTCTTGCCAGTTGTGTTGCAGTGACTTCATTGCAGTCAGGGCATGTAGTTAGGGAACATGTTCACACCAACACTACAGTTCCTAATGTTAGCATGAACACTAGTTGTGCCTCTAGTCTTAGTATGCAATATATTGTTGTTAAAGTGCTGCTTTTTTTGTCATTGTCATTTCCTCATGAATAGTATTGCATTCCATAGATGTACAATTCTGAGCGCACCAACAACAAATGACAAATTATTTTAATAATCTACTTAGAACATGTCTAGACAATCTCTGGCACCTGTTACAAAAAAGCTTGCCCCTGGTATTGAGATATGACCAACGACCTGAAAGATGCTGCCCATTAGTTATATTATAAATGGCACTCGTCCGAGCTCAAAGAGTATCGTCTAGAGAGGCAGGACAGCAACACATAAAACAAACAAGCTTTGGCTCCGCACATGCGTCATATTTTTCCAAACTGATAATTGAAAATAAAAATAACATAATTTGTTTTTAGAACCTTATCCAATTTAATCACAAAGTATCCTCCCACCACTGATTACTCTTCTAACATTACTTAGTCTAAAATCATAAGAAACCAAGGCAGGCCTTTTTACAAAACCACTCCATAGGAAACCTAAACTTGATGTAGTTGATCTGTAAAATGTCGGTCCCATTTTAAACCACCTTTTCCTCTGAAAAGAAAACATGCTCAGAGACCCTCATTTCCTACCATATTTACATTAGTAAAACCCCCCTTGTGTAGTGGCATTGAGACTGAAAAGGTTATAGTTACATTTAAATTCAATAAATTATTATAATTATTACTTGTATGTAATTTATCTAACGCTGTCCTTTGATCATGGCCAGGTTTCATTTATCATCCTTTTAGATTTAAGTGCTACTTTTTAATACATTTGATCACAGCATCCTCATTAAAGATGTATTCTGCAATTTCTGGCCCCTGGTTGTAAAAGTGGCACTATTGAGCCAAAACGGGTCCCTGAAAATGATGCCATATCATATGCCGATATGTGCCCCATGTCATCAAAACCACTCTTTTTTAAAAATTCGTAATTGAATGGTTAACTAAGGTATGATAGTGATTTCATATAGATAATACACATGAACAACATATCACACATCTAGACCAAAATGTAAACAAAAGGATTTTGTTATTTGCAGAAGTACTGGAAGGCATCTTTAAGTGGTTGGTAGACTTTGATGGCTTTCGAGTACATGTTCTTGACTGATTTATTTGATATCTTTCTGATGGTTGCCAACAGACAACAGGGTGACAAATCTGCAATGTTCCAAAGTTGAATTTGGACCATTACTGATTTGCCTCTGTGCTTTGACCCCTGTTGTATCTTACCACTTGGAAATGATGTGCATACACACCATGCATTTATTATTCAGATCAAATAGTACTGTAAATAATAGGCAGCATGTTTTAAGAAATGCAAGTGTTGGATGACAACAAACAAGCGTCATCTTAGTCTCTGAACTTACCTTTGATGATCTAACATTAACAGCCTTTCAAGGACACAATGGTTCCACCTCAGGAACAATGCTAAAACAAACTCCTACCTAGGTGCAGAACCAAGGCCAGCAGTGCAACACCCTCTATTAGAGCCCCTCAGCTATACAATGTCTTACCCTGTCAGATAGGAGGGGCACACACTGTTGACTTTTTGTGAAATCGCACCTCTGAGAACCAACATTTTTAGTTGAATCTTTGATCCATTATTTTCCTGTGTTGTCTTTTCCTTCACTATCATTTCTACACTTTATTTCTACACTATATTTGTTTGTTATTAATAAATAAAGTTATTTAATGTGTTCATTTTGAGTATCAGTAAGTCAGTTGGCAGAGTATATGGCGCTTGCAACAACAGAGGTGAAATGTAATGCTGTTTTCCCCCTCACTTTAAAAGAAGATTGATTTGATTTGACACACATTCTGGCAAGATTGTCAACTAAGGTAGAATCAAACATGCTACGTATTTTTGCCTTTGGGTTATGTGTAAAAATAAGCCAGTATCACACACATGCGCGCTCGCAACCTTACCGTCAGCCATCCTTTGCAGGTCCGGGAAGATGCGAAGGTGGTGAGCAAGGTCAGTGGCCAGGATAATATCCCTCATCAGATCTAACATCCTTTGGTAGTCCTGACAAACACGCACAAAGGCACGTCAACACAACCGCGCACTGGCAGGAGAGAAGCAGTATGTGTGTGTGTGTGTGTGTGTGTGTGTTTGTATGTATGCCTGTGTTCTACTGATCCCAGAGAAACTGACCTTTCTGGAGAACTTGTCAAAGATGTTGCAGCCGTGGGTGTTCAGAATGGCTATGGCTTGGGCAAAGTGGTGTCTCTGTGGAAACACAGTTTATTACGCAACAGGACCGTTTTGCTTTAGTTCACAGGACAAATGTGTGTGTGTGTGTGTGCGGCTCAATACCGAGAGTTCAAAAGACAGCACGTCCTCTTTACTCGCTCAGATTGAACCCTATTGTGACGAACATTGTTTCTCGTTGGAAGTCAAATTAACGACTTGAAAGGAATGGAATCAACTTGTCACTATTCCCTCAGCTTGTCATTCTCACGGAAATACGGCCATCGCAAAAGCATTGTTCCTGGTGCATTGTGGGCAATTGTAGCGCGACAGGTGTAAAGCCGGTTTAACTCTGCAAAGGAATAAAGGTGACAGGATCTTCACTTCTCATCCATGAGAATTGAATAGATCAAGTCTTTATTGGCAATTTCCTGGAGTTGATTTTGCAAGTGAACATGTTTACTCAGACAATTGTTACTCAATCCAAGTGTGTATTGGTGGGTTTATGTGTTTACCTCCATCACAGAGCCCTCTGAGCTGTAGAGGGCAGCCAGGACAGATTGCTGTAGAGGCAGAATGAATTGTTATTATTAGATAGATAGACAACCTTTCATACGGCTGTCTAGGCTGCCAAAATGACTGAAGACAAATGGACTGCCCTTGTAAAGTGTACTAAGCTTGTAGTGAAAGGGAATTAACCTTCTAGTCAAGTGTGCTCCTGTTTTCATGAAGTGTACTAACCTAGTATAAAGCATAGTAAGCTTGTAGTGAAGTGCCCTTCACTTGTACTAAAGTGTACTACCGTGTACTTGAATGAAGTTTACTAACTTTGTATTGAAATGTGCTACCAATGTAGAAGTGTACTAACCTTAAAGTGAAGTGTAATACCATCAACATGAATTGTACTATTGTAGTGAATTGTACTGAAGTGATGTTTACTAACCGTGAATTGAATTCAATGGTAATCTATTACCATTGAAGTGTAATGTATTATAGTACCCCTGCCTAAAAAAATGTCTTCCCCTGAGCTTTCTTACTGTGGAATCAATCAGACTTAACGGTAATCATTGTGTGTGAGTTTGATTCTGGTTGTATGTCTGTAAAATGGATATTACCAACTATGTGCCTATGTGTGCTTTGGTGTGTGTGTATGTTTGTGTGCACGACTTACTGAGGCCACTTGAAAAGAGTTGTTTGTGCCGCGGTGGTCCAGGTCATGGCACATACAGGAGACAAAGAGAGCGAAGATCTCTATATTCCTACAGAGACACAGTATTTATGGCTTAGTATGTAGTAGGGTTTATGTTGGAGCGTAATACATAGGGTTTAATGGTGTAGGACACAGGTGTCAAACCGGTTCCATGGAGGGCCGAGTGTCTGCAGGTTTTCACTCTCACCTTGTACTTGATTGATTAATTAGGTCACTAATTGGTTAGTTTGTACCCTCACCTGGTTGTTTAGGTCTGAACTGGGAACCAATTTATAGGAAAAACCAAAAACCTGCAGACACTCGACCCTCCGTGGAACCGGTTTGACAGCTCTGGTGTAGGATGTAGGATGTAAGTTGCCCAACCCTGGTCCTGAAGATCTACTGTCCTGTAGGTTTTCTCTCCAAACCCATTTGCGACTAACCTGACTTAACTTTTCATCCAGTTAATTATTAGAATCAGGTGTGCTAAATTAGAGTTTGAGAGAAAACATACAGGACAGTAGATCTCCAGGAATCGGGTTGAGTAGCCCTGATGTAGAGTTCAGTATATGGGATTTATGTTGTAACTTTGTGTATGTTGGGTTCACAGTGTAGGGTTTAAAATTTAGGATTTATGGTCTATTATGTAGTTTAGTTTGTAGGGTTTATTGTGTAGGGTTTATTATGAAATTTAGTATATAGGGTTTATTATGTAGTTTAGTATTCAGGGTTTAGTATTTAGGGTTTATTATGTGGTGTAGTATGTAGTTTAGTTTATGAATTATTATGTAGGGTGTATGTTTTTGTCTGTAGGGTTTAGAATGTAGGGTTTATATGCAGAGTTTAGTATTTAGGATTTAATATGCAGGGGTTCAGTATACAATGTTTATGGTATAGTGTTTAGTGTGCAGAGTGTAAATGTAGGGTTTGGTAAGGAAGGTATAAGGTGTAGGGTTTAGTATGAAAGGTGCAAGGTGGAGGGTTTAGTATGAAGGGTATAATGTGTAGAGTTTAGTATCAAGGGTATAAGATGTAGTTTTTAGTATGAAGTGTGTAAGGTGGAAGGTTTAGTATGAAGGGTGTAATGTCCAGGGTTTAGTATGAAGGGTGTAAGGTATAGGGTTTAGTATGTAGGGTGTAAGGTGGAGGGTTTAGTATGAAGGGTATAATGTGTAGAGTTTAGTATCAAGGGTACAAGATGTAGTTTTTAGTATGAAGTGTGTAAGGTGGAAGGTTTAGTATGAAGGGTGTAATGTCCAGGGTTTAGTATGAAGGGTGTAATGTCCAGGGTTTAGTATGAAGGGTGTAAGGTATAGGGTTTAGTATGTAGGGTGTAAGGTGTAGGGTTTAGTATGAAGGGTGTAACGTGTAGGGTTTAGTATGAAGGGTGTAATGTGTAGGGTTTAGTATGAAGGGTGTAAGGTGTAGGGTTTAGTATGAAGGGTGTAAGGTGTAGGGTTTAGTATGAAGGGTGTAAGGTGTAGGTTTTAGTATGAAGGGTGTAAGGTGTAGGGTTTAGTATGTAGGGTGTAATGTGTAGGGTTTAGTATGAAGGGTGTAATGTGTAGGGTTTAGTATGAAGGGTGTAATGTGCAGGGTTTAGTATGAGGGGTGTAAGGTGTAGGGTTTAGTATGTAGGATGCAATGTGTAGGGTTTAGTATGAAGGGTATAATATGTAGGGTTTAGTATGTAGGGTGTAGGGTTTAGTATGTAGGGTGTAAGGTGTAGGGTTTAGTATGAAGAGTAATGTGTAGGGTTTAGTACAAAGGGTGTAATGTGTAGTGTTTAGTATGAAGGATGTAGGGTTTAGTTTAAAGGGTGTGAAAGGGTTCTACTAACTCGAGGTAGTTGGCCAGGCCCAGGTTCTTATACAGCAGGTAACAGAAGTGAGAGACTGAGAAGGCATGGGTCCAGTTGTGATAGGGTGGGTCTCTGTAACCCTTCTTCACCATCAGACAGAACCTGCAACCATAACAACCACCACATAATCACCATAACAATCACTTCATCCATCCAGCAATTACGTCAGAAACCACGACGAAGTACAGACTTGGTGAGCCTTGCCATTGAAAATGGTAGACATAGGAAAACCTGGCGACCTGTGAAGGAAATAATGTTAAATACATGAAAACATTATTAGAATAGGTCAGCCATTCTTTTGGGGGAAGACACAGAGGTGCGTATGGGCAGGACACTAGGGTTCCTGCCTGACAGAACCATTGTGATTCTGGTGATTATTGGTCCGCTAATGTACCTGTCGACTTGATTATTTGTGTTACTTTAATGATGTCATCATGTAAATGAAGAAATGTAAACTTTGGCAATATGCATTTTATGATGTTACCCCAATACAGTGATTTGAGTGACGGCTGGGGTGCTGGGGTGGGGGTATTTGTGTACCTGGCCAGAGTGTGCAGGTCAATCTTATAGTTATTGATGAATCCCATGTCCTCAAACATACTCAGAATACCCTAGAGAGGGAGAGAGAGAGGGAAATCAAAAACAAAGCAAGTACATCAAGACTGTTTGCACACCGGTGGAAAACTCAGTTGTGCTCGTACCGGCCCAAATTATTATTCTGAAGGTGGTTGGATCTGCGTGTATCCCACAGTCTCCCAGGCTTACCATGGGTGTGTTGTCGTCTGGCAGGGAGCGGGGTGTATAAGTGAACTCGGCAAATGAGGGATGAATCTCAGACACTGGCTCCAGCCCATTCACCAACAGTTGGGTGACCTCCTCTTCTGAGACCTACACCAGTGACATTGTCACATTAATGTAGCCCTGGATGTGCGCGCGCATGCGTGTGTATGTGTTTGTGTGTATTTACCTTCATGTGGTACATCATCATTTCGTTGGCCAGGTGGGATCTGAACTGAGCCTCATGGACCTTTTTATAGAGGAGAGACTACACGAACACACACACAAAGAGCCTCCAGTAAGTCAGCCATACACACACACACACACACACACACACACCAGTGCCAGCGCAACCAAATGACCTAACTACACAACTAAGTACATGACCAACACAACTATCTACACAACTGGATATGCAACTAGCACAATTAATTAGACCAAGGTCATATGGCACTAAATGTTATTACCCTATTTATCACGCTGTCTCCTATTGTGCTGTTTAGACACTGAATGAATCCAGATAATATGGAGGGGATAGGTAATTCGTGTCCTGGGGGGGGGGCAGATCACTGACCCCCATTTGGATTGCTAACATACCTGACTCCACTAATCCCCTAATCACAGTCTTCAGTTTACAATGCAATTAGTTTAATCAGGTGTGTTAGCTTTAAGGCTGAGGGAATAGTGCAGCAATAATCTCTCCCCCCGGAGGACTGAATCCCCCCTGTGGGGGGCAGGGGTTATTTAGCTGTAGGTGTAGTGTCGGACTTACGTGTGCGATGCTGATTCCGCAGTAGATGGAGAAGGCAGTGGCCAGGTCCTCGTCGAAGCGGTTAAACCAGGGCCCATTTGTCTTATTGACCAGCTCAGCCACCCCAATCACCTCTGGGGGACAGAGAGAGGGGGAGAAAGAGGGAGAAATAAAGAGGGAGAAGGAATGACAGTGAGAAATAAGAGAGAGGGGAAGAGGCACAAGAAAACACTCAATGATAGCACAATAATAGTACAATAATAGAAAATTGGGTCACAGATCAGATAATTTGAAACACATTCATACGTTCAAGCAGTAATAACAGTATGTGTGTGCTTTTAAACCTTTATTGTGAAAAGGACAAAACCTGACCTTTTACACAATAACAAATACATTGACCAAATTTTACAATAATAAATATTGAAAGATTACCCTTAAATAAACTTCTGACAAATAGAAATGGCAGTGAATCAAGAGCCATAATAGTTTGGCAAAAAGAAGAACTGAAATGTCACATTAAACCAGTAAAAAAGGCAAAACACACATGGAATCCAATAAACAGTGTAATATCTACTGCCAGTCATGACCTTGCGTGCCATTTATAAGACAGCTCAAAATGCCCCGAACACACAGAGGAAGTATTTCCAATGTCCAGTTAGAGATCCTTCGTTTCCAGATTCTGGCCTCTATGTTTCTATGAGGTGATCTCTGCTCCAGATGGAAACGCCCATGTAATAGAAAAGCTGTCTCTATAATTCCAATATCCGATTTAAAAAATGGGGAGGGAGGTACTTCAGCACTGTGAAGGTCTCTGTCTGTATCTAGTTAATGGTCAAACAAGCTGTGATTTTCTGGACAGATGCACATAGCTTTGTGTTGACTACTGTATAGCCGATACAATCAGATTCACATACAGCCCCATGCTAAGAGACAGTTGGGTGGACTAGTGTGTAACAGATATTCCCTATGAACCTATGAATGCATTTGCAGTCATACCAGAACCAGCCTTGTCAGACCACTGACCGATTACATTTTACTTTAAATAATCTATGAAGACAAACAAAATCCCAGTTTGAAAACATACAAATTAAATTTCCTTCTATTAACATCTGGAAAAAGACCAGGGACATTTGAATATGAGGCTGCATTAAACATTGAATACATTGATAATCGCTTTCATCTTATCAAAGTAACTATAGAAAAGAAACAATTGATTTGGCAGCATATGAATTAAACAAAAGAGAAGATAAAATTGCAACACTAATCAAATTACTTAAACATACACAAACAAAATTCCCAAAAGAAAATGAATGCAAAAACATGAGATAACAGTCAAACCAAAAACACGCCACAGATTATAAAGGACATTTAAAATAGAACCTGGTCCCAAAACAACACAAAAAAACCTGTCTAAATGTCAAATCTGTTCAAGAAATTGAAGAGGCAATTATTGAAAACTCATTTTGGGAAGAATAGAATTGGCTCACATAGAAGAAAAAAAATGGCTCAATATGAAAAACATCCCCATCTGAAATGTTAACAGCTTCTAAAAACCACTCTCGAATTCCATAAATCAAACAAGACCAACAAAATTCATTTTATATACTCATCCCTATAGGAGAGCTGAATGGGAAAACCAAATCCTTGAAATGCGCTAAAGCCTGTGGCCCAGACAGTATCTGCACTGCAATGCTGAAGAAAAGTAGCCTAAAGCTTTCTTAAGCTGCAGGAAACCATTCTCAAGCTCTTCAAGCAAAATGCAGAATGTTCTACAAAAATATGAAATGGCATATTTTTGCTTATATTCAGAAGTGCAGACTAATTCTACCCTATTCATTATTATGGTATCTGAATGACCAGTAATCAGAGAAATGTTTTCTGTAGCATAGCTGATACATGGATACAGACAGATGGATTTCCAAGTCAAAACTGGCAATGGCATTGCAAAACATCTGATATCTCCACCCTCCACACCCCTATGAATACATTTTTTTTTATCAGTCTAACAAATATTAGTGTGCTTTAAATTTTGTTCTGCTTTTCTGCTTTTCTGACAGAAAAAAATATACAATGTTATTAAAAAAAATACATACTATGGTGTTGAAATTGGTCACACAGTAACTGAATATTTTGCTTTCAAAGAGCGAGGAGTCACCCGGGTCAGCAACTTGAGCCCAGCACAGCCAGAAGAGGACTGGCCACCCCTCAGAGTCTGGCTCTTCTCTAGGTTTCTTCCTACATTCAGACCCCACTAGAGAGTTTATCATAGCCACTGTGATCTTGTTGTTGTTTGCACTTTTGGGCTTTTAGGTTGGGTTTCTGTATAAGCACTTCTGTCACAACTGCTGGTGTAAAAAGGACTTCATTAAATAAATGTGATGGATTGAGCCCATTGACTTCTGAATAACAGAGAAAATAAGGTCCTAGTGTGCAGATTACCTAGTCTGGTTGTCTCCACCTGAACAGATGATCAGGCCATACTGTAGCCCGGGGGTATTCAACTCCAGTCTATTTTCTCATTGCAACTGTCTAATCAGGGACTTGTTTAGACCTGGGACACCAAGTGGATGCAATTAACGATGAGGTAGAACAGAAAAACAGCAGGTTCCAGATCTCGCCTGTCATTGTTAGAGATATTTACAGCCAAAGCTGGGTAGCGACAGCAAACGAAAATGATGATTTTGCAAAAGGAATACAGATCCCAAGTTAATAAATGTTACTTTATATCAGATCACATTGCCAATTATAACTAACTTGGTATTAACATCAGCCTTTCGGAGTACGCATGCACTGACTATTTCTGCAATGAGGTTGAATGTCAGAGAAAAGTGGAATGCTACACAGATGAATGTAGTATATTTTTAGGGGAAGGGTGTTATTTTATATAGCAGACAGCACAGTATGTTCCAGCTTCCCTAAAGCTCAGATGGGAAACATAAATGTGCTATTCTATCCAAGTATGTTACTGAAAGTAATCGACAATAGGAACATCAGTCATTTTGTTTGTTAAATCCGATTATGAACGGAGAGCATAATTACATTTCTGAACTGGGTATTTATTTATTTTATGTAAATTAAAGTACAGTATATTTATGTATAGCTGTGAGTATATACTCTATGTATATCATGTTTATTGGATACGAAAGTAAAATATTTAGCTCATAATGCAACCAGGCAGGCCTGCCGATAGGGGGGGGACAAACGGGTCTGTTGTCCCGAGCCCAGGGTAGGGGGGGGCCCAGAACTGACATTGGGTTGACATTAAAGGGCCCATCTAAGATTATCTCGTCCCGGGCCCAGGCAAGACTGTCAGCTGGCCTGCAACCAGGTACACAATTGGATCGCATTGGAAGAACTGAAAAAAAGATCTACTCTTTTTCAAAAGGTCTACTTAAAAATGTAAGAATGGTGAGTGGGAGAGAGGGAGTGTGTGTAGGTCTATGTGTGGGTGTAAAGTTACCTGAACATTAAAGACAATTACATTGTTTTTATAACATTCTTGGACAGGTTTAAAAGCTGTATCCAACAGGGCAGTTATTTCACCCTACTGGCATTGATAACAGGGCGTAGGCCCACTGAAACATTAAAAAGAGGACATAGGCCCACTGAAACATTAAAAAGAGGACATAGGCGCACTGAAACATTAATAAGAGGCCATAGGCCCACTGAAACATTAAAAAGAGGGCATAGGCCCACTGAAACATTAAAAAGAGGGCTTAGGCCTACAGAAACATTAATAAGAGGGCTTAAGCCAACCAAAACATTAATAAGAGGGCTTAGGCCAACCGAAACATTGATAAGGGGGCTTAGTCCTACCGAAACATTGATAAGAGGGCATAGGCCTACAGAAACATTAATAAGAGGGCTTAGGCCAACCAAAACATTGATAAGGGGGCTTAGTCCTACCGAAACATTAATAAGAGGGCTTAGGCCAACCAAAACATTGATAAGGGGGCTTAGTCCTACCGAAACATTAATAAGAGGGCTTAGGCCAACCAAAACATTGATAAGGGGGCTTAGTCCTACCGAAACATTAATAAGAGGGCTTAGGCCAACCGAAACATTGATAAGGGGGCGTAGTCCTACCGAAACAT
>JACXGI010010693.1:0-21555 GCA_016801175.1 Esox masquinongy
AGGACATTTACCCGACACCCAGTCAACTGGTTGTCCACGTCAGTGTTAGGACATTTACCCGACACCCAGTCAACTGGTTGTCCACGTCAGTGTTAGGACATTTACCCGACACCCAGTCAACTGGTTGTCCACGTCAGTGTTAGGACATTTACCCGACACCCAGTCAACTGGTTGTCCACGTCAGTGTTAGGACATTTACACCCAGTCCGCTGAATATTGTTAAGGTCTAAAGGCAGCGAGAGCACTTCTGAAGGCTGTTATGTTTTTCCCATGCTCATTCCAGTTCTAGCCACATCAGGGATAGATTCCAACTTCAAGATCTGGTCACCCCTGGAGGAAAGGCCCTCATTTAACAGAATACTTGCTGAAGAGGTATGAGTTTCAATTCATATTCTGTATATAAGAATATGTGTTGTTCAGGCAGACATTCTGTCCTGGTTTGTGCCATTGATCTAAGTTGTCGCCTCCTGTAGGTGGTCACCCGTAATGAGCTGATGCTGGAGGAGACCAGAAACACCATCACTGTGCCTGCGTCCTTCATGTTGAGGATGCTTGCCCAACTGAACCACTCTATCAGGGCAGGTAAGAACCAGTAACACCCCACTACAAACACACACGCACCCTCTCCCATCGCCAGCCCAATCCTTCTGTCCCTCCTTATTCATAACCCACAGTACAGAATAGCAATGGCTTTTATTTTGAGTGGGTATAACTTAAATTGTGTTACAGCCGCAGTAACTTGCTAGTAATATTGGTCATCTCCAATCTTTTATCTACAGATTCCGAAGACAACGAGGAAGAAGAAATTGCCTTTTAGTTTTAATAGTGGACTACCAAATGAGTGAATTGTAAACTTTATATTACTTTTGGATACATTTGGGGGCCAGTTTATTGGCATTAGTGGGTAGAGCCATGGTTCTCAAACTGGGGTTTGTAGAGGAACCACTTAAAAAAATATAGATTTGCAACAGCAACTGATTAAACAATGTTTTCCAAGGGATCCGTGGAGTTTAGAGGTGGGAAAGCCATTCAGTGTAATTTTATTGATTAGTGAGTTTACACACGTTCTTTACCCTGGGCAAGATGAGCCTGTGAGGCTCACAGAAACAAAGTTATCGTAATACAGCACTTCTTGTTTTTTTATATATATTTTTTAACATTAATTCATCTTTTAAACTGCAATGTTTTTTGTGTAAAATTTAAAATTAGGATTTTTTTTTAATGTAAAATTTTAGGACATTAGCTTTAACTTTCCAACAGCAAATATCTATCCTATGATTAAATGTGTAGCATTGCAGGACACTATAGAAAATGTTGAAGTATATTCTCTCCCTTAAGACTTGGGTTTATTCATCCATGCTCTGCCAAAATGATAGTAAGACTCATTATATGCTATTTTTGTGCTGGGTTCTGATTACTTGCTGAAGAGGTAAATGGTTGGTCAAGCTCCTGATAGCTTCATCATGGGCCAGGGTATTGCCCTTTTCTCGCAGCACACGTGTTGGTGAATACTTCCCAGTCGAGCAGACAGTGTGATAAGCAGAACGACTTGGCAAGATGCTCTTCTGAGGACCCTCCTCGACTTTCAACTCTCCCTGAATCTCATGTTATAAAATCTAGAATCGGAAATTGGATATCACGAAATTGGGAGGGGGGAAAATAAGCAATAAAGAAAAAAGGTCCCCCTGCCCCAAACCGTTTGAGAAACAGTGAGGTAGAGAACATGATTACATGTACTGTTTTATACTAATTTATGTATTTTGTTCAAGTGTATAGCCTCTATCTGGCCATAAGTGTTATATAGATGTAACATCTATATTTTGAACCAGAGGCAAATTTTGTAAAGAAATTCTTTCAGAACACTTTCATTTAATCTCTTTTTCTTGTGACGACGACTCCAGTTATGAATGTTGTCACTAAACGTGTTTACCAAAAACAGTGCCTTTAAGCTAAGGGTTTATGAATATAAAAATATCATTCAAATGAAAAATATTCACATTTGCTTGAAATGAATTGCCTGTTCTACCTTATCAGATGCATGTTTAGTACTAGGGTGGCACATTGTTACATGATATTAATTACTCATGGGCTACAGTATTACTTACCTAGACATGAAATGGTCGTTGCACAAATGTTTACTATCAGCATCCAGTATCTGGATTAGAAGCCACATTTTTATATTCATGTAACCAGAATAAGTGTGAGGTTGCCTTAAACTCTTAACAGACATCACTATTTTTGTTTCGAATACATATTCAGATTACACTTTATTTTGAGAGTTGCAGTTTCCATCTGTAGATAGTAATACTGTCAACAAGTGTTCAACAAACTAACGGTTGATAGTAAGCAACTGCTTGCTAAGATTAAAGTTAGGATAGGATAAAGGTTAGGGTTAGATAGTGAAAATGTTATGGATAGTGAGCACTTGGGACTCTCAAAATAAAGCATCACCGATATATTATATTATGAATACATGGTGATAAGCAAAGGTTTCAATTAAATAAAGAATTTCTCAAAGTTTATATAATTTATTGTGTACTACAAAATAATTTTTTGAAATTTCTTAAAAACTGTATAAAATAAACATGTATTAATCCAAAGACTACTACAAGAACTCAGTATATCATAAATACAGCCAACATGACATAACATCATTGTATTATTTGTTTTATCAGGAAAATGTATATTGTTCAAAAGCTCAACTGAAATTATTAGCTCAGGTTCTATAAATCTACAGGTTCACAGTATATTAGAATTATTTTAGACTATGTTTGTATATATTGAGGTTCTGCTTTTATCAGAGGTAGCGCTTTCTGAAATATAAGTGCTTTTTTCAGTGTGCATTAAAAGGAAGTCAAATTAGTGCACATAGGAAATAAAAAAAATTACTTTCAAATCATGTATTCCAATGCATTACACAAGGGAATAATCCTTACAAATTTTGCATAACCCAACATTTTGATAATGCTTCCCCCCTCCCCCATCAATCAAAACCCCAGTAGCTTAAACAGTTCTTTAGTGATAAACCTACATTCAAGACAGAAACACTGCATATAACTCAATACAACATACAGACTCAAAATGTAACAAATTATTTTGATAGTGCGTCTTTGTTTCTTTACCCATGTAGAATATGGGTATCTATGGTTAGTATCTGGATATGCGATGCAGAAACACTTACTTTAATGGAGACCAACAAACCCATTGGTGATCAAAAAACTGATAATGTTGTCATTTGATTCAATAGGTAAATTAAAAAAGGGCTAATTTTCGCTAACCATGGCACAATTCACGTAGTAATATATGGCATTCGGCAGAAACCTTTATCCCGTCCTTCCCCAGGGGGAGTGCAACCAGCGGCCCAGGCATTGTAAAGGACATGCTTTACTAGCTGATTACCGACCAGCAGGATTAGCTCTTTGTAAAATGCTGTGCGTTCCATCAATGTAACCGTTTGCTTATCAATATGGTTCGGTAGTCATTTGGTTGACACTTTCGTTATCATTAAGGCAGCAATTTCAAGTGACGAAGGGAAAGTGTAAAGTAGGCGGAGAGTACCATAATGAACTGAAAGTCACAATCATAAACCATGCCTAAATATAAGCAAACTAGACATATGGACTAAACCCATAAGGCTATCATATCAAACACTAGGTCTGGTTTCACAGACACGGATTTAGGCTAGTATAGGACTAAAAAAATCAAGTTCAATAGAAAACTCCATTAAGCTTGTTGTTTTAGTCCTAGACTAGGCTTAATCTGTGTCTGTGAAACCGGCCCGTAATTTTATAAACCAAAATACTTCAGGGGGCCTTCACACAACCAATGATTTGCTAGAGCAGGTTGAGACATAAAAACCACAGGGCCAATTTCACAGACAAAGATTAAGCCTAGACTACGACAAAAAAAAGTAAGAAAAACAAGTTCAATGGAGTTCTCCATTGACCTTGATTTTTTTTTTTAATCCTAGATCTTAAACTTTGTCCATGAAACTGGCACATAACATTCTAACCGGCTTTGGAGTCAGTTCCATTTCAATTCCGGTCCTGGTGTGTTTCACCGTGTAGTATTGCCCCATAAACCGGCCGTCACGTCCTTGTGATCTGCTGTAGCTCGTTAAGGGGAGGGGAGTCCCTGCTAAAGCCGTCCGACTCACTCTCCCCACTGTCAGTCTGGGGATTGGCCTTGGCTTGAGATCTGCTCACCATGAGCTTATAAAGCCCGGCCATAAGGAAGACCACCGCGATCACAGCGAAGTAGCTGGCGTAAATGAAAAACTAGGACAGACAGAGAGAGAGGCACAAAATAAATAGAGACGCCTTGTTGATGTAAAAATACAATCTGTAAAAACAAATCATATTTCATATTGTTGTCGTTAGATACCTGCGGGAAAATATCCAGGCCCAGCCCAGCAGTGTCCACCACCACAACGGTAAGGACTGTCTGAAGCAGCAGGGCAGTGAAAGTGTTCACACCAAACACCAAAGCGTAGCGCTGCATACTTAAGTTGGAAGCGACCTGATACCTGACGGAGCAGAAAACAGATTATGTACCATACACGAATATTAAGTATTTTTCAAAATAAATGATTGAATACACCGTTCAAAGATGACATGTCAATTTAGGCTGTTATTGATAAGGGCTTATAAAAGTCAGAGGACAGTTTGTGCGCACAGGAGGCCGCAGCCTAGCCTGGAAGACCACCCTAGGCCACAAAAACAAACTTGAGACTCCCGGACGTCAGCTGATATTCAGGGATGCGGGTCTTTCATACTCACGTAGCAATGGTTATGAGAAGCATGTATGTGGCTCTGAAGACTACGTAGGAGGTGTAGCAGACCCATATGTTCCTGATGGTGTCCATGAGGTAAACTGCCGCAGCCATGACCACCGAGAAGACGCAAAGAGCCAGTTCTCCCCACACTGTCCAGGACACCTTGACAGAGCCCACACCAAAGGCTACAAACGCGCCTGAAGACACCAGCGCGTCAGTAGGCACACCAACTGGTCACGTTTTTAGACGGACATCTAAGCAATCTCATTCGAGTTAAATCAGTGTTTGTTTCTATTTCCGATTTAGTCTGTGCTGGATTCTGCACGGTTCTTAAATTCATAACCTTATGTTGCGCTTTAACAAGGTATTCAGCAAGCTTACCTAGCAAAGTAGAGACTGTCTCGACATAGCCATTGTAGATCTCAAACTCCTGAGAGGGCAGGACCTTTTCCCAGAGGGCCTGAGCATAGTTGACCACCTGGAAGTAGCCACAAGTAGAGAGGGCCCACCACACTGACCATGCCAAGAGGGTACGGCATGAGTAGCACTGCAGGAAATCAACCCACAGGATTCGCAACACGTCCACCAGGCCGCTGCTTGACCTACTGGCGCCACCACATTCACTGGCATTCACAACCTGAGTGATACACTGGGTTTAATAAGAACGTGTAAGAATTAAGACTGAAATAAAGTGAAAAGAAGAAAAAAAAAAAGCTGCTTCCTCAAAGTGAGGGATGGAGCAAGGTTTTAGGTCTCCCGTCAACGCTACAGTATTGCAACTTTTGATTATTGTGTAAATCTAGTGGCTTTCGACATGGCTCAGCAGAGTTCCATGGGAGCCAGAATTAAACAACACAGTCCTTACACTGTTCACTCTCAGAGCGACAACTAACCGTTCAACAAAATCACTCACCATGGGGACCTCATCGCTCTTCAGAGGCACTTTGCTTTCAGGGTCTTCCGCGTCAACAGTGGGAGCCCTGCTGTTCTGGTGCGCCAGCTGTCCCCCCTCTGTCCCCTGACTCTTATGGAAGAACAAGCTCTTACTGGGCATGGGCAGAAACCAAGGCGCGACAAAAGCCATGCTGGCAGACACCAGCGTGATGACACTGAGATAGAATAGCGGCGTCTGAGCCACGGACACCAGGAGCTGCCCGGTCAGAGAACCGGCAGCAGAACCCAGTAACGTAATACTGCGACAGTAGCCAGTCACTCTCTGATACTGGGCTGGCTCAACCACACTGTAGATGAAGGAGAAATAGGCTATATCGGCGGCAGTGGCAAGACCGTAGAAAAACTCCATAAACTGCATAGCCAGCACACCCTGGACCTTTACTAGCATCACATAGGTCACTACAAAGCTCAAAGCCTGCAGGACCAGCACAGGCTTGTAGCAGAGGTAGTCCGTGGCCAGAAAGACTGGAAATAACAGCACAAGATAGGAATAGGTCCATATCGGGTAGATCTCATTTACAACCTGTAGAGAGATTGCACACGGTAAATTGTGTTAGTTAAACTCTTAATACATGTTTTCAATTGGCCCACATGTGATGTAATTCTTGTATTATCTACTGCTGAGTTAGCCGACTTCTAGTCATTAGAAACCACCACATTAGTTAGTTGCCTTGCTTCATTGCTGCTAAATACAAGTGCCAAAAAGCAATTACTGCCGGATTATACACATTTCTAAAGATTTGAGACATAAGATAATGTTCCTATTAAGAAAATATTTCGAGGACTGCAGACAAACAGAATTAGTATTTGGGACAATAAACCACAAAGTTTGCTAACATTATCTAAATAGCTAGACATGTAGTAGAGTAATGTTAAGGTCTAACGTTGTTTCTCTTCTTGATATAGACACACATGACAATACTGTAAGATTGAATTAGGTTATGTAAAGAAAATCGATGCTAGCTAAATTCCGAAGGTGCAGACAACATTACAAGAAAATGTAACCCTAACCCTTTCCTCGTCCTTCCACTTGACTTACCTCTGTTTCAGTAAGGTTTTTATCAGGTCCCATTAAAAACGCCATTAAGAAAGGCTCAGAAGGACGGAGATTAGCGAAGAATCCATAAACACAAAGTAAGACCGTGGGATAGAGTTGAGACATGTCAAAAAAAACATTAGATGACCTCCACGCATTACTGAGCTATTAAACCTGATCTGACTTACATCATCGTGAGAAATCCATGTAATGTGAGGGGAAATAGTTTGCGTCGCATTAAAATGACGACAGTACCACCGTCCAATCAAATGCGATATAAGAGGATGCGCCCTTTTTTTTGAAGGCCACAAAATAAACAACTACCAAACAAGGCGCACTCATGTCATCGCCCCTTTGAAACAGACAAGCTCCCCAAAAACACACTGTTTTAAAATCCTCGGCATGTCTCAAACGTCACCAATTACAATCCCCTTCAAACGAGGTTAATCAGGTAAGAAAAGAGCTAATGAGCTAATCATCAAAAAATAATGACTCCATGTCATTATTTTTTGTCTTGAACTAAACCAATGATTTGTTTACAAGGTGGGACTTTTCAGCTACAAAGAGAATTTAAATGGATGATCTTGTGACTGGAGTTCTAATTCTTTAGATTCTGTTCAGTAATTCTGGCTACAAACAATTTTATCGATTTGCAGACCATACTTAGATTTGTAGCCTATCTATAGCAATGGATGTTTCAACTAAACCAAGACAACCCACACGGTGAAGCCCATTTGCGAGATCCTAGGAACGGTGATCAAAGCTAAATTCTGTGAGAGCCTGGGTCCAGTTGTTCAGAAGTAATCTGATCGTATTTCGGCTACCGGATTGGAACAAATCTTGAAAATGTGTTGTTCAAAACAAAAAAAAAGATTCTGAAATTGGATTAGATCACATAATCCAGTCTTGGTTTTGATCTGGATCCAACCTTCGGTAAGTGTTGTTCAAAACGTTTTAGTAGTATTGGGATAATTTTGATCCAAAACAATCTGGATTATCCTGATCCCAGCAGAAGGGTGGATTCAGGGGGATTTCAAAATGTAATAAAAATTTAAAATTCATTTAGTATATTAACATTTATTAATACTTTGCACTTGATTTGTTTAACCGTTACAGTGATAAAGTCGACTTTAGGCTTCTTATTAAGCCTGTCAGAAAAGTAAAATAAAGTGAAAATAAAATAATCCCCCAAACAGCTGTCAATAGTGATGGCCATACGAGGCTTCATTACCGTTCTTCCAGCAGCAGGATATTATGCTAGCAGCGCTAAATAAAAGCCATCATTGAAATATATAAGGCAATATAGTTAAAAATCTAGTCTGTACATTTTATGTTTAATGTCTGTTCCAATATTGTTCTTGTCTGTTCTTTTTCACAGACTAGATTGTTAACTATATTGCCTTATAAAGGTCAATGATGGCTTTTATTGTGATAAAGAAAATCTGAGTGCTGCCAGCATAATATCCTGCTGCTAAAATAACGCTAACGAAGCCTCGTTTGCCCATCATTAGCGGTCAAAAGCAAACAAAAAATGTAATTTTAACAGTCATTTATCACTGTATATTAATTACCATGACACAATCATCAAAGATGAACCAGTCACCGAGGAAGAAGGTGGAACCTCACTGGTAGAGCCAGTAGTTATTGACACAGGAGCTCAGAAAAGAGGCTGGAAGCGTGCTTTGCCAAAGATGATGCCTATAAGTCACTTCTTAAACGAGAAACGGTAGGAGCATGAGTACAGATTCATCAGGCTGAGGAACAAATCACTCCTACCCAACAATCGCAAACCAATTCCAGACTTGATATCCGCCTCCTAAAAGCAGGGCTTCAAAATGCAGGTCTCTCCAAAAATGAACTCTGAACGTTCCTTATTTTGTTAACTATTGGAAAGTTAGCCTTTTCATAATTTCAGACATGTTAAAATATCCGCAATGTATTTGTTTGTTTTTATTTGTTTGGGGTCAGGTGAGGGGTCTGACTGTTCAAAAGAAATTAAAAATGGAAGTAGCGTTTTCTGTCTCTTCAAATAAGTGTCCCCCGCTGGCCACTCTACATGTTGTTCTTTACATATCTAGTAGCCTACATTGTGGTATGTATTCCCATTAAAATCACTGGTAATCCGGATTTGGTAATCTTAGAAAGTTTGTATCTGGATCAGGCTGGTCCAATCCAATGTTGCTTTGAAAAAACTGGCTCAAAAATAAGATGGATTACCTGATTCTGGATAACATGCGATTTCCAAATCCGGATCATTCTGAGCCACATTAAACTTTTTAAATTGTCCCTGATGATCTGATGCTTCACATGCACACATCCTAAAGCCAGTCTACCTATTGATCAGTGGAAATGGTGTGCATTTGTTTAGTTTCAAGACCAAAAATAGTATATAGCCAAAGAGTTGCTTGTCTTCCACCTTTTGGTATTAGGTAATAAATATTTTCACTGTTTGTATAACACATCTTTGGGTTTTTTTTTAGTTGTAGGTTGTTTTATTACCTTTTAATGTGTAAATAAAAGCAATCACATCAGTAATATTTAGGATTTTTATTGATAAATGTATATTACTTTAAAATGTTCAGAGTATGTTTACGCTGAGCAGTTTCATACAGGAGTCTTCTGGATCAACAGGTTATATCAGACCACCACAACACCTGTCCAACTGATTCTTAGGAAAGGTCAAGTAAACATGAACCAGGTAGCAGGTGTTATTTTACAGTCAGTGTTTCCGCATTAATGAGTGAGTTATACATGCTGTTATTGAAAGTAGTATAGTTAAATGAATGCACCGTGCAGACCTTTAGCCAATTGTACAGAAACATTTGTAGTCATAAAATGACTGGTTGGTTTCTGATTGAACATTTTTTTGTACTTAAAGCCAGTGAAATTCCTACTGAATCATGTTCTGATAACATATCTGCCCTCTGGTAAAACAGGTAACCTTGAAAGTCATCACAGCATGTACTGCAGACAAAACAATCATTATATTATCTTTACGGGACAAGACGGTGGAACCAGGACCAGGGAAACAAACAACAAATAATCAGACCTTCCTCAAGTAGGGCAAATATTATCATCCACCCCAAAAAGGGACACCCACACACTTACAGAGACAACTGATAGCCAAAGGCCCAGGAGACAATGTACACATTCAGAGAAAGACTTTAGCATTAAGACAAACTGGTCTGAATTAGAAATACGGTCCAAACATTAGTCCAGCAAAGTGCATCTCAGAGCAAAAGCTTCAATGCCGATTGGGCAAAAATAAATTGTTTGATGGAAACATGTTTTATCAATGACACTTACAAAGATTATATTTATTTGGTAAGCATTTCATAGGACATTAATGCAGCACCATCACTATGGTTAAAAAAAAAAAAGGTTTTCAGATGGTTATTATTGCGAATGGAGAAAACTTGTAACGCCTATCTGTAAATTAACATTAAAGAAACATATTGTAGTCATATTCCAATGTTATTAAGTGCAGAGCTGGGCATTGGCCAAGTACAGAGTGAGAATCTTCCAGACAAAAACACTGCAAGGATGGTCACCATTCAACACAGGAAGCCATTACATCATTACCAACATGTGTACACACCCATGAACCAACTCGGCGATCCAGCGATTCAACCTATACCCACGCAAAGTCTCAGAGTACCCAGAACATTCCAAAAGTCGTTCCCCGGAGGCAAAATTCAAGTGCCCCACTGCAGGAGAATTCCCAACAGATTCCTTCAACACTCAAAAGGTTTTTGCAGGAGTAGCCGTTAAACTCAATATAGTGGAGTTACATGGTGAAGTGTCTTGTATAATCGTATTCTATTGTGGGGATGACAGCTTGGACAAATTTTAAGAAAATCAACAGATACCTGAAAACAAGAAGTTAGGGGAAAATGTGTCGGTACTCAGGAATTACAAAACAGTATTAGCAATATCACATCTATTCACCACTCTTCTTAGCATAGGTTATATTGAAATAATGACAAAGTAATATACTCTATTTAAATACCTCTGATCTCTAAACTGCATAAAAAAAACTGATCTCAGCCTATAATTCCATTAAAGGATACATATGAACTCCAAGTTCTCCACCCCCTTCGGCAACTGTTTCGATTATTTTTTTCATCACTTCAGCATGTCTGGAAAACAGCAGTGACAACATTAGCTTACAAAATGTAGCCACTGGAATGGCAGGGTAGCCCAGCGGTTAGACAATCCAAGTGACCAACAGGTTGCTGGATAGAAACCCAGAATCGGCAAAGTGAAAAATCTGTAGGTCCATCCCTAAACAAGGCAGGTGACCCTAATTGTTCAGCCAGGTTGTTGATGAAAATTTGAATGTATTTCCAGTCATACATGCCTGCTAAAAATAATAATAAATACATACATACATATAATCTCTTACGGTTCATGTTTAAAAGGCACCTCAGCGCTGATCTAGCATCAGCTTTGCCTTTAGATTATAATAAATAAGAAGACAGACCACATGGTGAACAGAAAGTCTGCATTCGGCTGTGTTCACCTGCAGGGATGCACAGAGCACATGGCAGGCGGTGGCAGGTGGGGGTGGTTTTCGATGGTCACAGTCTTCTTCACATGATCCTGGCTGATGTCCTCATACATCTGATCGACTGTCAGAGGTTGTCTGTCCTGTTGGGAGAACGGTATAACAGAACGTAGAAGCCAGGAATCCAGTTTCCCCAGGTATGTCAGAGGCATCATTCGTAGTTGTCAGAGCACAAATGGGATTTATGTACTCAATATCCACATTGCAACCCAAAATGACACAGCAGCATCTAATGACAAACATGATTGCTAACTGTGAGCATACAATGTTTTCTTTCTGCATAACCTATAAACCCAAGAAGAATAAGTGGGTACCTTTGGAGAGTTGCTGGTATCATATTAACTCAGAACTGCTCAGAGACACCTTAAACATACAGTCAGTAAGTTACCTCATCATATCCAAAGAGCCAAAGCCGAGGAGTCTGGTAGTATTTGTCATATGTGATGTAAAGGTCATAAGTTCGAGTTTGCAGGATGTCATCACTCCCAGCCTCTCCTGCTTTGGATTTTGAGGAGTCCACAATTTTACTGGTGTCCAGGGTAGCCTGATAACATGCAACAAAAAAAAAAAGAATAAAAAAAATTGAGCATAGCAACACATCCTGGAAACAAATACCACGTAACAGCAACTTGAAAAAAAAATGGTTCACCAAAACACTGAAAGTTTATTGAAAATAAGTAATAACGATTATAATATGCTGAACGTTTTACCTCATCTGTTTCCAGAAGGCCGCTTTCTTCATACTCTTGAGGACAGAACAAGAAACATATTCATTAAAGACTTAATTAACACAATGAATAATGTTGAAGAAATAACACATACAGCATATGCACACTACATTATTGAAGTCCACCAAGAGAAGAGATACCTTCCATATCTGCAGCCTCCTCATCTTCATCATCATCATCACCATTCCCACTAGCACCAGAGTTCACATTCATGTTCATATTGTCCTTTCAAAATAAAAGGAACACATTTATTTGTGAGATGTCCTGCAGTAGTATAAATTTAAGATCATTAACTAGAAATGTTCATTATTATCAATGCAGACTGATAGGAATGAATTACAATTACACTAGGATTGAATTACATAAAAAGATTCCAGCGAATGTACCTTATTGTCCAATGAGATTTCTCGCACAGTCTCTGTGATTCCCCCCACACCTAAAATATTAATTTGAATCATAAACACATGGACAAACAAACCCGAATGTTAAGTTCCGTTTTAACTTATTCCTGAGACTGCTGTGCGAGGCAGATCATCAACAACAAATCCAGTTAGAAAATGAACCACTATCATTTGAAAAGCAAAAGTTGCCAACCTGAGTGGTGATAAGTGTCAACCCATCCTCCATCTCCATCATCCTCCTCTATGATGGCCTCCAGTTCATCACAATACTCCATCTGTTTACAACGCTTGTAGCAAGGAACTGCTCGCACACACGCACACACTTTTGATTAGCCAAACATTAATAGTATGAAAAAAAACTTTTCTGAAGAAGTTCACACAGTTCTTTGCTTACCATTACGAGTTAATAGGAACTGCTTATCCTTGGGTAAATATGGCTTCACCTTCTCCTCTTCCCCAGACACCCTGGAGGAATGAAAACGATGTGACGTCTGGGACTAATGAACCACACGGTGGTCTTAAACCATGCTGTAGTTGATGTAATATTTGGAGACAGCTGAACATCACTCCTGTGTTATGAACATCTCATCCCAGATGAACTTGGCTGCGCAATTAAGTGCAATTTAGCAGATTCCAATATCAGAGGTGGGTATGTAGGGCCATTGAACTTCCTGGATATTGCACCTTGGATTTGGAGCGAGTGAACAAAATGGTTTATCAGTAATTTTCTAAGGAAATCTCACCATTTCCATGTCGGGCAGTGATGAACCAGGTGATCTCCAGCAGCGACAAACTAAGCAGGAGTAAAGAAGTTATTCAAAAGGAAGTTGTGACAGATCAGTCAGATGACAATTACTCTGTGGGTCGAGGAAACATACTTTTTGGTATTATGACACACTTAGTTGCCCAAGTGATGAAAGATTGCAAGCTTACTTTCATTATTAATTCAAAATGGACAAAAAAGTCAATTTGCTCACTTCTTCTGGTGTAATAACTCCGGTCTCCTTAAATTTAGATTCCTGTCAGAAATTACAAAGAAACCTTATTGTTAAGACGTTAGTTGTATTTTTTTAACTTTCTCATCCACTTTTGTTTGACAGGATAACTACCCCGAATAATGTGTCAGTAGAGTGACTGTCTGAACACCCATCCATATTGAGGTTAGACATTCCATTCGCAATTGCTTCAAGGCCTCAAACATTGACTGCCACATTGACTGCTAAAAGTGTTATACTGGAATGTTGTGAATTTAGCTAACAATAGCAGAATGACATGTTGATAAGACAATCATGTGTCAGAGCCAAAAAAAAGTAATGTAATATACTGCCTTTATACAACAGTACTACTATAAACAATGATTTGAAGTTATATTATGCAGAGAATTTAAGAAATATAACTAGCTACGGTTGTGAATGCTTAGCTAAACAAGTAACACTTCCCGTTAATGCATCCTGATGGCGCTAGCATGTTAGCATCACAAGAACGCAAACGAGACAGCTAATTTACCTTACCTTTAATACTGGAGTGAAAAACTCGGCAACGCCAAGGGCCGTGCCTTTTACTGAATTAATGGCGTTCTGCATGTTAGCTATTGGATTGTCACCCCAACTGATCCGAAGCTGTTCAAACGCTTAAGGACCGTCGGTTTGCGGTTGTTCAGACCAAAACAAGCCTCTGCGTTTGGCAGCCACAGATCACATGACTCGTCATTTGAGGATCCTCTTCCGCTGTTAAAGTCTCGCAAGATTTGTATGGACGACTCAAGCTACGAAGCCCCTCAACACACGCTACAACACCGTGAATATGTAAGAAAGAAAATTAAAAACAAAAGCACATCTGTCGTTCATCACACTTTATTGAGAAATACATTTGAAGAAAGTAAGTTGTAATTTAGTTGTAAATCATAACCATTAATTTGAATTATCTATTGCTGTCTGAATAAAGAAACTGATCTTGCCTACATTGAGACATACTGCAGCACTGGAGGACTACATCAACATGTTCGGGGTCGCCCCCAGTTAGAGGACGCAAGGTGCTTCAGCTCATTAAATTTGAAAGTGTCTTATTTTATTCTGCCACACAAAAGCCAATAGTGACTCTATAGGCCCATTTACGTGTGGCACACCAACACAAGCAGTAAGCATCCGAGATCAGTGCAGTGCTCACTGTGCCGCTGAAATCCTAAGACTGCCATCCTTGGTCACAGGCACAATGGGTGTAGCCCACTTTGGATACTTTACTAGCTTCTCTGAGCTTCTCTGATACTTTACTGAGCCACCAGTTTTTCAAAATCCCATCTATCTTTGTCTGGAAGAGGAAAGGTACAGCCTGAGCTTGAAAGAACTTTGGGGGCATTTTATGATTGATGGCTGTGGATATAGGGTACTCTCTCCATACTGCATGCACCTGACAACATTGTCATAGTCTTTCCTAATAAAATCCAGATTTTCCCAATGATAAACTCCTGAGACCTCAATGGCAGTAAAAGGACACAGTCTTCAGCGGCTAAGGATTTTTCCTGAGCCACTCTGGCTGTCCTGTTGTGCTCAACCAATAGATGCCACTAGAGAGACTCATTTACAGCCCCGAAAAAATTCTGTCACACAGCATTCGTGACTCTTGAAGCATGCGCATTAGGTGCAGCCCAATGCAGTAATTTATAACAATATTAATGAAATTTACCACAAAAAACAGTCCAACATGTTAATGTACTCCTCATCTACAAATTACAAGTAATATCCACGACAAATTCCTCAATCTTCCCAAAAACATTAACAGTAATTTACCCACAATGCATAGAATAAATAATTAATATGGGCTTAAAGTGCAGTCTCTCAGCTTTAATTTGAGGGTATTCACATTCAAATTAGAGGAAGGGTTTAGGAATTACAGCTCGTTAATATGTAGCCCCCTCTTTTTGCAAGGGACCAAAAGTAATTGGACAATTGACTCAAAAGCTGTTTCATGGACAGGTGTGGGCTCTTCCTTCGTTATTTCTTTATCAAATAATCAGGTAAAAGGGCTGGGGTTGATTCCAGGTGTGGCATTTGCATTTGGAATCTGTTGCTGTGAACCCACAACATGCGGTCAAAGGAGCTCTCAATGCAAATGAAACAGGCCATACTTAGGCTGCCAAAAATAAAATCAATCAGAGAGATAGCAGGAACATTAGGCCAAATCAGCAGTTTGGTACATTTGAAAAAAAAGAATGCACTGGTGAGCTCTGCAACACAAAAAGGCGTGAAGGTCCACGGAAGACAACAGTGGTAGATGATCGTAGGATCCTTTCCATGGTAAAAGAAAAACCCTTCACAGCATTCAGCCAAGTGAAGAACACTCTCCAGGAGGTAGGCATATCATTATCCAAGTCTACCATAAAGAGAACACTTCACAAGAGCAAATACAGAGCAAACCATTCATAAGCCTCAACAATAGAAAGGCCAGTTTACACTTAGCCAAAAAGCATCTAAAAAGCAAGCCCAGTTCTGGAACAGCATTCTTTAAACAGATGAAACTAAAATCAAACTGTACCAGAATGATGTGAAGAAAAAAGTATGAAGAAGGCTTGGAATGGCTCATGATCCGAAGAATATCGCATCATCTGTAAAACATGGCGGAGGTAGTGTGATGGCATGGCCATGCATGGCTTCCAATAGCACCGGGTCAATAGTGTTTATTGATGATGTGACAGATGACAGAAGCAGTCGGATGAATTCTCAATTGTATAGGAATATATTGTGTGCTCAGATTCAGCCAAATTCAGCAAAATTGATTGAGTGGTTCTTCACTTTATAGATGGACAATGAACTCTTTGTATTTTCCTCCATATTACTCCATATTTCCTCCATATTCATAGTCATAGTCTTCCAGTCCTTGCCACTGGGAAGCATCTCAACTACATGATGCTCCTACCCCAATGTTTAACCATAGAAATAGTATTAGTCAGGTAATGAGCATACCTTGTTTTTGCCAGACATAGTGCTTGGCATTCAGGACTAATTGTTCAATTTTGGTCTCATCAAATTAGAGAATATTTTTTGAGTCTGACAGGCAGTCTTTCATATGCCACGGGCAGGCCCTACATATACCTTATACTCAGGAGTGGCTTCCATTGTTGAAGTGCTGCAGCGATGGTTGTCCTTCTGGCCGGTTCTCCCATCTCTGCAGAGAATCTCTTAGCTTTGTTAGAGTGGCCACTGGGTTCTTGGTTACCTTCCTGACCAAGGTCGGTCTTGCCCTTATTGCAGTGACTGTTATCGGTTTTATTTCCTGTGTTTGACTCATATGTCTGAGAACGGGATCGTACCGGATCATACTCTCTCATACTGTTCTGCTGTCCATAAAAACTGTGCTGAGTCTGCACTTAGCTTAAAGTTTCCATAAAATGCCAAGGACATCCATCAACGTTCCTCTTACCACAACTAATCTGTCACAATGTTTGAAAGAACAGATTTAATGACCAAGATTGCTTCTGCTTAACTCTTTGTTGAGCAAGTACCTGAGTATGCTTTACCACCCCATGATTTTTGGAGTTTATCTAGGTCTCTCACATAAAGGGAATTCATTTTATTCCTTCATTTCATGATTTAACCCATTAACATTAAAACTCACAGTTATCCATAAGTCAAATCCCTGAAGTGATGTCACAAGTCTTCCAATTGATATCCCAAACATTTTTATATAATGACGTGTACAGTCCCCAAACAAAGGACATCATGCACACAAAAAAGTAGCAATTGATCATAAATTAAGAACTCCAACCAAACTTAACACAACACTAAATATTCCTTTGATGAGAACATAGAGTCAAAGTCAATGTATTTTATTTGTCAAGTTCACCAAATAACATGCGTCATTCTGAACAATGAAATTCTTGTGACATGGCACGCGAAATTTTAAGTCTTATCAATGTAAGTGTTGTAGTGCCTATAATTGGATACATTAAAATGTACTGATATACATGAATGTACATAGAAAGTGACCGACGCATATGAAGTGCACATGCGATCAATAGATCAGTGTTGCTGGTTGAGGAGCCTTATGGTCTGGGGGTAAAAACTGTTTGTGAGTCTGGAAGTGCGTGTCCTGATGCTCCAGTAACGTCGACCGGACGGCAGCAGTGTGAACAGACCATAGCCTGTGTGGCTGTAGTCTTTTATGATGTTCCGTGCTTTCCTAAGGCATCGTATATGGTAGATGCCTTGCACGGTAGGGAGATGGCAGCCGCTGACTTCACCACCCTCTGGAGGGCCTTGCGGTCAGCTGTGGAGCAGGTGCCGTAACAGGCGGTAATGCAGCCTGAGAGGATGCTCTCAGCTGTGCACCTGGAAGAGTGGGTGAGAGTTTTTGCAGACATGCCAACCTTCTTGATTCTCCTTAGGAAGGATATTCGCTTTTGGGCATTTTTTACCGCCATGTTTGCTTGCCTGGAATATTGTGGAAAAGTTAATTTTTTCCATAATTCAAATCAAATAGTGGCACCTTCATTTTTTTAGATTAATTTCACATAAAGTGAAACATTTCAAGCCTTTTTTGCTTCAATCTTGATGATTACGGCTTGCAACGCATGGAAATCAAAAATCCAGTATCTCAAAATATTAGAATAAAAAATGTACAATAAAGAAATGTCGACCTGCTTGAACCGCTTGAACATAGTGTTATATCTTCACACAAGATATCAAATGAAGTCACACGGACTCTGAGATAAAGTTTAAACATTAGTTTACTCTTCTACCCCCATTCAGGCACGTGCACAGTTAAGGCTCAACCTGTGCAGAGCACATGCCCCTTTGCCATCTAGTATCCTTTCTAGCGTCCATTTTGGTGAAGTGCGTTGTGCAAACCTACGGGCATGCGTTGTTTGTCTTTTTTACGCGCGTCACTCACTCCGATGGGCAGGTGCTCATCCGTTTTTTTTGCACATCACTCACTCTAAAACATCGTTCGCCGTGTGAGCCGACAGCTCCACCCACTTCTTCAGATTCAGCACATGCTCCTCGGAAGGTCTGTGCACGGATGTCCCCAAACTGACCAATGGTGAACAACAGTGGGTGTAACTTAATATTCAGGAAACCCCATATTAACTGACCAATGGCGAACATCAGTGGGCGTAACTAATATTCAATGGGCGTAACTTAATATTCAGGAACCCCCACATTAAGTAACGTCCCCGACTTGTGCTCTGCAAATATGCCATAGGGTAGTTTGGGGTGAGACACCTCCCGTGAAATGAATGTCTATTTACTGACACAATAAAGAAAAGTTTCGTGATTTTTTTTGTATGTTGAAGATGGCTATGCTTAGGGTAACATATTAAAATAAATGGCTACAGTTGACAAATTAATTTGTATATAATCAGATGTATATTTTAGGAAAGTGGCATTTTGCCCCCCAGGGAATCTTATCCCAATAGAAGATAATGCTTAAGGGTTTATAAGAATTGGCCCTGTTTATTTGCATCACTTATATTTTCCTTACATGCCATTTCATACATTTAAACTAAACTTATTATTGTTTAAATAAGGCAATATTTTAAATCCCAGCAGTCTTTTAAAAACATTTTAATAGTTGGCTAAGCAGGTGTGATGATACAATGGAAATTTGTAGTTGATTAAGACTAGTGGCAGCCAGAGGTGTTGAAAAAAAGAATGGTGACATTATGTGGTTTTTATGAGTGTTACATGGGGTGGGGCGTCTTACCGCAGGGGGCGTCTTGCCCCATGTTATCCCTATTGTAAAAACCCTCAAAAACCTTAATCTCAACACTACAACACCATGAATATATAACAAAGAAAATGATAAACAAAAGCACAAAAACACATCTGTCATTCATCATACTTTATTGAGAAATACATTTGAAGAAAGTAAATTAGTTGTATTTCATAACCATTAGTTTGAATTATCAGTGCCAGTGAAACTGGGAGGGAAACGCAAGCATAAGCAGGCCATTTCAAATTCATCAAAGCGACGGCGATAAGACGATTACATTCAGTATGGATTTATGTGTTTTGTGGTTGATGGAGATGCATATCCACAATGTGTAATGTGTTCAGAGGTACTAGCAAATGACAGTTTGAAGCCGGTGAAACTGAAGAGACATTTGCACACCAAACGCCCAACACACATTGATAAAACAATTGAATTTTTCTGTCGCAAAGAGCAAGATATGCGTGGTCAAAAGAAAGCATTGACCACACAGACTACAACAATTTCCAAAGTCCAAGCTGCATCTTATGCAGCTTAGCTACTTGTGTTTGTCAGATACTGCTAACAAAGATATGTTATTTTGCAGTACGCTTGGTGGGACATGCACAGGACAGGATATATTCAACAAACTTGATGGTAAGATTTAGGAGGAGGAGCTGAGTTGGGATAACTGTGTGGGCGTGTGTACAGATGGGGCTGGTGCTATGATGGGCAAACATAAGGGTCTAAAGGCAAAGGTACAAGCCGTTGCACCACACGTAAGATTCACTCATTGTTTTATATACAGGGAAGCCCTCGCTTCCAAGGTCCTTGATAATTAGCTGAGTAGCGTGCTTCAAACAGTCATTAAAATAACTTCATAAAAGCACGTCCCATCAGTACGAGACTGTTTGCTGTAATGTGCAAAGAAATGGGACCTGAACATGAATCTTTACTGTTACATACTGAGGTCAGGTGGTTGTCGTGAGGTAAAGTGCTGCTGCTTCTATTTGAAATGAGGTTTGACTATGCAATGACAACTAATAATTTATGCGGACTTATTGGACTATTCAAGAGGTACTTTCTGGAAGAGAAAACAAAAACCACGACTGGATCTGACAGCGGTTTATCGCCGCCACTACCACTGGCAGCAACCTGTCATCAGAACTACAGGACTCACTGCTGGACCTATCCAGTGACAGGGCCCTGCGAGCAGCCTTTATCTCAACCCCGTTGGATGAATTCTCACTGTCAATTGATGGCGAATACCAGGAATACATTAAAAACAAACAATGGTCACCACTCACGGGAGTAGAAGTTGAACTACGTTTATCGGTATCAAGCATAAAGCCCAGAATACAAAGGCTGTGTTCCCAGTGTCAGGCTCATCCAACTCATTAATTGAGTGAATACAAAAAGTTATAAAACACTCTATGTTTATACATTAAGATGTTCTGGCATTTAGCCTAGATAGTTAAATAAGTGTATGAGGTGAAATGCCAATTACTTTACACGTGTACAGGTATTAGCCCAGAATACAAATGCTGTGTTCCCAGCGACAGGCTTATCCATTTTATTAATTCTAAGTACGGAAATTTATTAAGTTTGGCCTACCAATTGTGAAATAAAATGTTTTTAGTAAAATGCTAACCAATTTCTGAAGGCCTATGTGTTAGCGCAAGATATATAGGCCTGTGATAGGGCAATATATAAGAGCACGTATGACAGGGGATTTGGGAGGGGGCCGCGAGCTGCGACTCAAATGTACAGGTGGGGCCTGAGGCAAAAAGTTTGTGAACCCCTGTACTATACCATCAAAATTAAGTGGAAGAATAAATGTTCAGTATGCATAGCAAATGTGCTGTGTGTTTATGTGTGTGTGTGTGTGTGTGTGTGTGTGTGTATGAATGTGTGTGTGTGTGTATATGTATGTGTGCGTGTGTAGCCGTTCTCTATTACTTCCTCATACAGCACATCTTAGTTAGCAGCCATTGAAGGAATCTGTCAAAAAGCAGAAGACATTGGTTACATAGAGAACTGGCAGTTGGTACATGCATCAGATCTGCTATGCTGGCCTGGCTGGTCATGTGGATGAAAATCCTGTAGAAAAGACTAATTTGTGTTTTGTTCCATCAAATGTTCATATTCAGCATGAATGTCCCCAATATTGCAATTCTAATTTTCTGTTTGTGTCCTCACCTCTGCCTCAGACTGATTTTGTCCTTTTTGATGTGCTGTTTTTCCGTGGCCACCACAGCTTTCTCCTGCTGTCTCTCGATGGTTTTCTCCTTCTTTCGTTTTCTGCGTTTTTTAGGCTTCTTGATGTCTTTGACAGTTTGGTTTGTCTCATCGGCCTGTAGAAAAGAAACATACTCAACATACAGTTAACTCACAACAACGGAAGTTGTCAC
>JACXGI010010694.1:0-26944 GCA_016801175.1 Esox masquinongy
ATGGATCCACAGCAGTCACACGGTACTACTCCATGGATCCACAACAGTCACACGGTACTACTCCATGGATCCACAGCGGTCACAAGTGTCTACTCCATAGATCCACAACAGTCACACGGTACTACTCCATGGATCCACAGCGGTCACACGGTACTACTCCATGGATCCACAGCGGTCACACGGTACTACTCCATGGATCCACAACAGTCACACGGTACTACTCCATGGATCCACAACAGTCACACGGTACTACTCCATGGATCCACAACAGTCACACGGTACTTCTCCATGGATCCACAGCAGTCACACAGTCAGATTTACTCCTCAAAAACCCAAATGGACTCACTTGAACGTCCCGAGGCCGTGCATCTTGCCCTCTTTCCAGTGGCCTTGATAATGGTCGTTCTTGTTCAGGGTCTTGTTGGGAATTATGTATTCTCCAAAACTGCAGATGCAAAATGTAATTGCAGAAGACTCTGTTACAGAAACATGTCCTTAACCTCTGAACTGATCCATTGTTGTATTGAGTAACAGCGACTAACCCATCCTCCAGACCGTTCTTGAAGGTCCCCGTGTACATTCTCCCATCAGGCCACTTCACCACACCCCTGGACAAATAATGACAGAGCCAGTCAGTTCTCCCTGCTAACCTTTACCATGGAACACTGGAACCAGCATCGACCAGATCCCGTAACCCTCCCTCCCCAGCCAGACCCACCTGCCATTGGGCTTGCCAGCCAGCCAGCGCCCCTCGTATGTGGCGTCCTTCAGACGGCCTTCCTTGTAAAATGTGTAGGAGGCAGTCCGGGAGATGGGAGGCTCCGCCCTCTTCCCAGCCCCTAAGCCTGTGGGTCCCGCCTCTAGTTCCGTGCCAATAATGGCCTGTTCAACCGCCTGGTTGATGAAGCGCAGCCACTTGGCCTGGAAGACAGACCCGGGGGTTTCACCAGAGGCGTAGATACGGACAGACATCTATACACGACTCGCATCGTCCAACACCACGCACTTCAAAGACACAGTACATCCAGCTTTACTGCTCCCGAGTGTTGGGGCCTGGTTAACGGATTGTGACCTACCTTCTCCATGGGAGAACAGGCTAGCAGGGTGAAGGTCTCCTCAGGTGAGGTCACCTTCAGTCCATACCTGGACAGGACAACACAGCACATGGTTCACAAAAACACAAGATCAAGACTCAGACGGATCCGTCGCATGGTGAACGGGCAGTTAGGGTGATGGAGAAACTCACAGGCCTGTGTTCTCCTCCGGGACGGGCTCGACCCACAGCGTTGCCAACGGGAAGACGTGGTGGGTGGAGAACTGGAGGACAGCACACAGACACACTCAGCTTCAACAAACTCGTTCCACTGTCAGGAAAGGAGTCGGTGGGGCTAACACGTTCACACGGCCTAATAGATGCCAATTTGGACATAACACAAAGAGAGGGACGGGCGAAGGGGCACGAGGCAGGCCGGGAGACACATGACACGGGGTGAAACTGACACAGGTCACAAGATGCTCACTACGTCATCAAACACTGCTAGCTGGGTGCACACTAAGGAAGACAGTTGCAGGTCACAGGAAAAGGATCTCCTCGGATTCGAAGATAAACATAGCAAAAAAAAGGAAGGGAAACCGCTTGAGAGAAGTGAATATGAGAATCTTAATTCTCACAAGGTCTCTCAATCATAACCAAGGCTCTGGGTAGCAAAAACGACATGGGTCGGACGGCGTCTTAGTTACAAAACCGAGATGCGCGTGCAGAAGAGACCCCACACAACGTCCTTTAAAACCAATCGTAAAAGCAGAGTCAGCGTGTTGCTTATGGCTTTCCATGACGTCTCGCCACCCGTGTTCAACAAAGTTGGGGGCCGTTACATTGCAGAGCCTTAGTTATTACAGGTATCAGCCTTCCAAACAGTATCCACCTGAGGCTGGTATCAGAGACCGGGGCACGCGGGCTTGACTGAGGAGCGGCTGGGCACTGAAGGCGTAGAGCACGCGCTGACGGGCTCTGGACGTTCACCAGCAGTTGTGTTAGCTGAAGCCCGGGGCAGAAAGCGGCTCCGCGTGATCAAATCAACAGGGCCTACGCCAGCCGGGTGTTAGTTCACACAACGAGCGCAAATTACAAGGCAGACGTGTGGGTTTGTGTTGCCGCTAGTTCAAGCTAAGAAGCCGGTGTTTGTGATTGGCTGCGGCGGCCTCAAGTGCCAATTTGGCAATCCTAAGCCAAGCCCTGGCCACACGGGGGCGCCGCACCGACCTAGGGGTCAGTCTGCACTGGCCGCTGCTGCATACTTACAAAGCTTTTATAGGGAACCACGCCCTGATAGGACAAAGACAAACACGTAACTTCATGGGAGTCAGTCAACACATGTTGGATACGACAATATGCTTTGAGGTTGTTAAAAAAAAACACGAATGAAACGGCGAAATTAGGAAAGCGACAAGGTCAAGGGAGCAAGCCTGGGCTCCGGTGTGAGAGGTGGCTACGGGAGACGCCGAGGGCGGCGCAATTTACCTGAGCGTGGACGAGGGCGTCGTTGAAGAGGATGAACCAGTTGACGGAGAAGCGTCCGGCGTTCTGTAACATCAGGGTCTTATTGCTGCTCTCACAGACCAGCCTGCGGTGAGGCTTACGCAGGGAATCCTGGACCAGGAAACACCAGGAGAAATGGGATGCCAGGTTGGAAAAAAAACGGGAGAATGTTGGGCTGAATAAAAGGCGTTATTCCCGGGTCTAACCACTGGGCCAGTTTGGTTACGGCTCCACAACAGTGTCTGAAACAGCGTGCTTCAGAGTGCAATGTGAAAACAACGTGAATCTACCATTACTGGTTTGGTCACCGGACAAGGGCACTGACCGTCATCTTGCCAGGGAAGCTCTTCCAGAAGTGGTACGTGTATTCTGCCTCCTTCCTCTTCCTCTTCAGATGAAGAGCCAAGGCCTCAAACTTAGAGCAGCCGTCCTGGAGCTTCTGGTACTCCACCGAACTCTGGAGGGAGGACGAGATGGGAGCGCGTACAGGAAAGTGAGTGTGTGCATGCGTATGGACCAGAGGTTCCGGAGGTTTGTACGTACCACCTCGAAGCAGGTTCCCAGTTTGAGCAGAAGCCTGCCGTATTCGTGAAGGTGTCTCATGGGAACGTAGAACAGCGCCACCAGCAGGTCACTCAGGGGAACGTTCTCCTCGCTGGACTCTGCCAGGCGCAGCAACAACTCTGGACTCTTCCCAAAGAAATCTCTGAGCAATGGAAGACAAGATGGAGGAGGACAGGGAGGGAGGTGAGACATGGAGGGTTACAGACACGTGAAAAAGTACACTTCGTGGAAAGCTTTTTTTTGTTGCAACTTTGGAAATTTTAGCTAAATTCCAAGCACATTCAGTGATTTGTTCAACACTTGATGTCTTATTACAAAACCACCACCATATGATAATGCAAATGCTGGTGTTTTTTCGGGAGATTATTTTGTGTTTACATTTGTGTTCCATTTTAAGATTGACTGCCGCTTTAGACTTAACGTAGGCTCTGTTCAGGATTGTGTTTTGTGGATATATTTTTGAATATGTCCACACTGTGAACAAGGAGAGCGTTGCTAGGAAGTAAGACAGCCATGTGAAGTCATTTTGCCTATAAAGTAACCCGCACCCAGAAAACAATTACCAGTATGATTCAGACATTTCAGCAAGTCTCGCTAACAAAGAAATTCAAATGAATCGAGTGGACTCTATTAATAGCACAAGCCCTAGCAAGAATGTTAATTCAGCCCCTCTAGGTTGAAGCCTTTCAGAGGAACAGAAACACCAGGTTTGAGATTAGCAGCTGAGTAACTGTGCAAGTTTACTCATAGTGCAACATTGGTGACTGTAGCACTATGAGTATTTAGAGTGTCAATTTATGGTCTCCTATGCGGTTGCAGGTTAATTCTATTTTTCTCTTGGTTGTAAACTCTCCTGGATCTTTTTTTTTTTTTTTATTTACATTGTAAAATGCTTTCATTCCCCTTTAATTCTTTCAATATTGTCTGAAAAACATGAAGCTATAAAACTGAGAATATAATAAGAAGTAATTCTTCCCTTTCCAATGAAACCTGCACAAGTCTCATTACAAACTGAACTAGTAGCATTAAAGAGGACTTCTCTGACATAGGCTCCGGTGATGAGTACATACAGGCCAAGGTCAAATGGTCAAGATAATGAACAGATAACAAACAAGCAAGTGGTGTGGCATAATAAGCTATGCCTGCCCGATGCCCAGCTGGGTAAGGGGGGTACTCACAGTGAGGGCTTAGTCAGAGCCTGGAAACCCCCCATAACCAGGAAGTTACCCACTGAGCAGCAGTACCTGGCAGAGAAAGGAAAAAGAGGAGGGGACTGCATAATTCAAGTTACAAGTGATTCCTGAAGGGTGTACTGGTCCCATCACAACTCTGTGGAAGTCACCCTCATAGTTTCCTTAGAAACAATGTGACCAGTGAGGGCACTCGAAGCAAGTGTGTAGTAGGGTGGCGCTACTTTGATGTTGACAGAATGTGTGTGTGTGTGTGTGTGTGTGTGTGTGTGTGCGTGCGTTTATCCAACGGTACATACTCATTGTATGTATCCAGGAAAAGGCTGGCATGTTCCAGCATTACCAAGCTTTTAACCTCTCGGCCGCGGCGCAGGTTGGCAGTGAGGGAGGCAGAGTGCTGGCCAGTGAGGTGACCCAGCCGGCTGAAACACCTGGCTAGGTTCTGCAGCAACACTGTCGATACTGGGCCCAGAGCTGCACTCAACGTTTCTGTGGGGTGAACAGAACACACACACACACACGCACACAGCTGGAAGTGAATACACTATGTGACAGAAAACAGCTACTCCACAGAGGTAATCAACTTAAAAGAATTTAAAAAATCCTACCCATGACTAAAGCTAACCAAAGGGCTACTGATTACCAAGCCTCTATGGTAAAGACATCCTCTCTCTGGCAATGCAGGATCAGTGTTTTAAGTTGGCTAAATAAATAGCTAGCTAGCTCCAAAAATAGATCAGCTACCCAGGTTGTGACCAATAGAAAAATTCAAACATAATACTGACAAACATTTCCAAACTGCAAAAAAGCCTTATGCTACTTCAACGAATGCTGAGCCAAATATAATCTATATGTATTTGACATAAAGACTGTTTGCTTCATGTCTGCAAAGTAGTTCAAATGCTCTCAGTTCCACTTTAAGCAAAAAGTGGTCTGAACTGAATTCAGTACTCTGATGTTGTGGAAAAAATACATTTTACAAATTATTTTAAAAGTATGCTTTAGGGCAGGCCAGTTGAAGTGAATCCATATCAATTTTAAAAACACATGGCCAACTACCATATTGAAACAAATTCCTATCTCCCTCTCCAACTAGGCTTGCCAAACTCAGGGAACTTTCTCAAAATCCTCTGGTTTTCTAGAAATCCCGGGTTGGAGTCTTCCAACCAGCATTACTACAACACCGCAGAATTTCAGGAAAGTTGCTGGAATTTTGCAACCACAACTACCTCTGACCCATGGCCTCTGTCCAGGGGAGCTGTAGTTCTCACCCAGGTCCAGGAGGGGGCGTATTATCTGGCACTTCACAGAGCTCAGCTTGCAGTAGAACTTCCTCTCGGCTGCGGCCAACTCGTAGAGACTGGCGATGAATCCCATGACATTGCAGTCGGCTAGCGCTACACAGGTCTGGCCTCCGGCAAACACACCACTGACATAGCCCAACTAAAACACAGACAGATAGAAAAAACACACAGATGCGCACGCACACAGGACATTGTGAAAAAAATGCTTACTATAGTAACTGAGAAATAACATCACCGCAGCACATCCCAAAATGGATAATGTTACTTTGGCATTTTACCATTCCCCATAGGAATAAAAGGCTGTTTTCAGTGTAAAGGTAAAACCGGGGTAAAGGGTTAGAATTAGGGTTAGGGGTTGGTATAGGTTTAGAAGGTAGGGTGAGGTTTTTGGCGTTAGGGTCAGGGGAAACATCTTTAAAAAAAAAAAAGGAAAAAAAATCACACTGCCTTCAACATCAAGGGATGAGGAAAGACGTTACGCACCCTGGGGAATATTTCACCACATTCGACACGAAGAAAGGATTCCCACCCAGCTGTCAACGAGCACCTCCCTCAGTAATAACGTGCGGCAATGTGGTCTGCCACTCACGTTCATGCAGAAGGGGAGCAGTACAGGTTGCTGTGTGTAGCTGTGGTCTCCCGGGTGCTCCTGGGGCATCTCCTGCGCCCCCTCTCTGACCTGCTGTCCACTATAGTACAGGATGGGTTGGTAACAGTCGCCATCTGCCAGGAGGAGGGTATGCTGCTCCCCAGCACTGATGTCCCACACACGGATCCCTTCTGACAACTACAGGGACCACGGGGGGACAAACAGGACAGGTCGGACACATCTATACATCAGGTTAAAAAAACGCCTCAAACACCACAACCACGGGCCTTATTGAAGTATTAACATTTAGTCCCGTGTATTGGATTACAATACGGAGCTTATAACCGAGTTGAAGGGCTTTATTTGCTTTTGCAGAGTTTGTTCGAGTATATGACCAATCCTCTAAGATCCATTTTCCAATGTGATTTCCGATCACATAATGTATATATAAAGTATTTAGACAGACATAGATAGATAAAAGTGCTGGTATCCTCGCAAGTGGTGGGTAAACAGTCCTGAAATCAAGGGTGCCAAAATTTGGGAATTTAGGGAATACATTTATAATTCAATTAATTTTGGTTGATTCCCATGAATTAAATAGCTAATTAGCTGTGTTGATCAAAACTGTTTTGCTAGACATCATCAGTGTTGCCTAATTGCAATTATAAAGTGGCTACCAACTCAACGATAGCTGTAAAAAGTACTGTGATGTCATACCAATTGTATATGGTCTCATTCAATGGCTATCAGCCAATCAGGACTCAAAGCAACCAGTTTATAGTTATAAATATAGCACTGTGTTATAGGTCAATCTGTGTATTTATATATGTATAAATATAGCACTGTGTTATAGGTCAATCTGTGTATTTATATATGTATAAATATAGCACTGTGTTATAGGTCAGTCTGTGTATTTATATATGTATAAAAATAGCACTTTGAAACGGGTCAGCATGTGCAAACACGACAGGTTTGGTGCCGTTTCCGTCACGACAGCAGAACCAGTGATGTCATCACCTTGGCCAGGCGTGGGATGGTAGTAGGAGCCTCCATGTGTCCCAGCTGACCAGAGCCATTACAACCCCAGGAGAAGACCTGCAAAACACGCACACGCCATGAGAAACCGCCCCCCGTGGAACCCAGTGACGGACACGGGGGGGGGGGGGGGGGGGCGTAGTGACCTGGGACTGGGCGGTCAGGGCCAGGGAGTGACGGGCCCCCGCCTCCACACGGACCACCTCCTTACTGCTCAGACACTTGATGCACAGCGGGTGTGGCCTGGAACCAGAGACAAGACCCGGGTCACATCAACAACCAGGAATCAGGAATGGCGGGGCTAGTCCATTTTGCGGGGGGGGGGGCACTGACCTGGCGAGGTTGTCCCCGTGTCCCAGCTGGCCTTCGTCACCTCGGCCCCAGCTCCACACCTCTGTCTGCAGGGAGGGGAGAAGCTCCCCCGCCTCTGGGACCCCGCCCACGGGCGTGAGGGGCACCGGTCGGGCCCGGGGCCGGCTGGACCGCCGCAGCAGCCTGGGGGACACTGGATGGAGGCAGACAGATGTGGTTCTGTGTGACTGGGTTTATGTTACGGATTCGTTCCTCTCCGATTCACAGGCCAGTTAAAACACACATCACTGGTTTATTTGTGGAACTACAGTGCTGTTCAGAAAAGCACAACCCCGGTTTATTTTTTTTGTACATATTTGGACATGAATATTTGACTTTCCTTTCAAAACTGAAAACATCAGCCTAATTCAGCTAACACATAATACTGACAAATCTGCACTTGGCACCGTTTACTTGGTAAAATCAACACAGCAATTAAATTTCCCTAGTACCACCCCCACTTACATAATCCCATTAAAAAGGGCCAACATTTGAATCAGTGCACCAAAACAGGTGCCAATTATACAAAAATCCCAACAAAGTAACTTGTAGAGTCCAGCCCTACATGAAGGTAAAAAATGTGGTATGGTTCGTTCTTCACCATATAGGGATACGGTATATTGTATGTACTCACTACTACTCTCTGAGAGCTCTCAGAATAAAGATTGTTCAAACTCATGACTCAGAGGGGGAGTTACAGAATTATTTTCAAGCTATTTGAAATCAATCATTCCACCATCCGACAGATAATCTACAAATGGACAACATTGCAGATCACTGGCAGCCTATGACAGGCTATCACAAACACTCTGCCTCAGAGCTGACCCACTTCTTTCAGCATCCTTCAAAGAGCCCAAGACAACATAATGGCATCAACATAGACATCTCTTTCCTCAATCCCCATCAAATTGCATGGTCCAAGTATCAGACGGTGACAGTTGGCCAAGCACACTAAACCGGAGCTCAGGAAGGAAGAGGCCTCTTAAAAATAGAACATAAATGCACGGCTGAAGGTTTACAGACAACACCTAGGTGAAGAACAAGATCAATAGAGTGGTACATGGACTCTGGACAGTAGAGTCAAAGGTGGAGTTGTTCGGTCACAACGTCAGGCAAAACGGAATACTGCCTTTGAATGGCAAAACTGAACACCGAACGGAAATCACGGCGGCAATGGTATTATGGTGTAGACCTTCTGTTCTGCCTCAGAGTCAACCATGAATTCAACCAGAGAATTCAACCAGAGTCGTGGATACTCACTCCAGTATCCACGACTTGAGGAGAATTTAACCGAAAATGCATCTTGCAATAGGACAATGACCCGAAACACTCAAGCAAATGCACAACAGTATTGCTCTAAAAATTGAGGTTTATGGAATAGCCACGTTAAAACTCAAATCTTAATCCTATTCTAATTCTAAATTCAAATACCTTAAAAAAACCCTCAAACATCCTTTAGTTGAATCAGTTCTATGAGGAAGAGTGGGCATAATTGCATCCCAGTCATTGTACAACACTAATAGACAATTACAAGAAACGTGTAGCAATTCCTGGCGAAGAGGCAATACCAGCTATTGAAGGGGCGAGTGTTCATGTTTTCTCTGTACAAGGAGATTGCATCTTGTTATATTCTTGTTAAAAAATGATTTTGAAATTGTACTTCTCTGTGTTATTCCATAAATTAGGTTTCCATTCTCTGTCAGTAGTTTAAATAATAAAATGAAGTACCCTAATGTCTTTCCAAAATGGGATGTAGGATGTCCAAATATGTTAAAAAAAATAATTGTGTGAACGACAGGCCCTGAAATAGCAGAGAAACACAACTCTCACAGCATCAAGGTGCTGAGTCACTGGAACCAGTCAGCCAGATTCTGAAGCACAGGAAGGTAATGTGAGGGAGGGTTAATGAGGACAGACAGAGACAGGACTGAGGACGAGTGGGTTGGTGGTTTCTGCTGAGACCCATCCTGTCCCCCACGGAGAGAGCCATCTGACAGCCCAGAGGAGAGCCACTAAAAGCGGAGAGCAGTGAGCTATGCGTCACCCAGGCTACGCAGGAAGCTAGGAACACGTCCTCAAGTTCAGCCTGTGGTGACAACACTTCTGGACTCCTCCGCTTCCAGAGCACGAGCCCTCTGACTGGGTCTCAGTTGATTATGAGGGCCACATCTCCCTAGACACAATCTCCTTAACACTCTCGCTTCCTCTTCCTCAGTTCCGGCCCTCCCTCGCTCAAAGAACCTCTCTGATTAATTCAGTTTAAATACGGCCTCAAATTCCTCCACGGCTCAGCGCTTTCATCGCCAAACCATTACAACCATTTAGTGACTGGAAGCCACAGAACTTGCACACGTGGAGGCGACAAAGAGCACTGTGCGCGCCACTGTGCACACCAATGCGCACACGTGCACCAATGAGACAACTGTGTGCGTCAAACACTGGACATACTAGCTACTGACAGGGGAGGCTCGACAAGTTCACGTGCTGGATGATCGGGCCGGCACACAAACAGTAGACACGCACGCTTCCTCAGGTCAGTACAAGAGGAGGATCAGTAGGTCAAAGGTTGATCAGCCTATCTACCCTGAGAGAAGAGTCCGGGCAGAGAGAGACGTCGACTCAGGCCCTCTGCCTCCTCCTCGCGGATGTCCCCGGTGCTGCAGCTCTTCTTCCCCTGCATGGACTCCTCCGCTGGGCCTCCTGGAAACCCTCCAGGTAGCCCCGGGACACCCCCCACGCCTGGGTAGTAGTAGTTAATCATCTTCTTGAGGGACAGGGCCTCGTAGGTGGACGCCACTCTCTCCCCGACAGCCGAGGCGCAGGACGACACCAGGCTGTTCAGGCCAGAGCTGCTGGTCGTCACTGGCAACGACACCCCGGGGGTGAGGTCAGAGGTCAGGTGGTCAACGCCATCCGATGGGGGCTGAAACACACAAAAGGTTAATTAGACAAAAAACAGATAACAAATGAGTGCCAAGCTAATGAGAGTATTTTTAATTGGACTTCTCACAAGATGAATCCAAGCTTATTTTAAAAATTTAAAAAAAAAAAAAAAGAATTTATAATCTTTTTGTAAGATTATAAATTCTATGTCAATTTATATTTGGGGTATGCAACAGACCTTTATCTTTCGAATGATTGAATGGATTCAAATGGATTTGCCAGTGTTACCGTTTCAACATTTTAAAAATGCAGAATCCTCAACTAACACCTCAAACACGCAAAGGCGTCCGTTAGTCACCCGCCAAGTGTGAAGTGCCATGGGCTTGAGCACCAACGAGTTATCCCTAACCTGCAAAGTCGCACCCCCAATGGTCATCTTGGCGGTCTCCTTGGCCAGAGCAGTGTCAGAGAGTTTCTTCAGATACTCCTTCACAGCCATTTCATCGGGGTAGGGGGGGATTTGGGACCCTGTACCCCCCACGTCAGAGTACGTCCCCGTGGCGGACGTGTCGGAGCCAGTGGTGGGAACCGCTTCCCCATTTGGTGCCACTGTCTTCTCTGTCTCAGCGTCTGTGTGTCCTGTACTGGAGGGAAGGGGCCCTGGCGCCGTGGGAGAGGTAAGGGGGGCCTCTGAAGTGGTGCTCTGGGGCACTTGAGGCGGCGACTCTCCAGGCCCCAACCTGGCCTCCCCCAGCATGTCCACCCTAACGGGGCAGTAGTGACTATCTGAGATGATGACGTGGTCCTCCTTGTCCGTCATGGTGTAAAGCAGCTGATTGCACCGGCCGCATTTGTCCGGAGGGGGTCGGCGGGCCTCCTGGGGCGGTAGACAGCGGACCAGGGCCAGGCTGTGGAAGGCCCCGCAGGCCACCTGAAGGACGTGTCTGCCCGCCAGGTGCTCCACTTTCTGGGGCTTCCACGTAGGGAACGTGGTGGTGACCAGGCCCAGCTGGCAGCCGCTGCCCCAGGCCCACACCTCACGCTGGGCGGAGAGAGCCAGGGTGTGCTGCTCCCCGCACGCCAGCTCTAGGACCCGGACCGTCTGGGGGGGGCTGGTGTCCGGCTCCAGGACCGCGACCGGAGTGGGGTTGGGGACCACACTGAGGCTGGACAGGCCGCACTGGCCATGGGCGTTCTCGCCCCACATGTGGACCCCTCCGTCCTCGGTCACCGCCCCGCTGTGGAAGCTGCCCGCCACCACGGCAACCACGCGCTGGCCACCGAGGGCATTCTCCAGGACGGGCTTCAGAGGCCCCGCCTCTGACACCTGGCTCTGTTTCCATGGCAATTTGCCAAAGCTGTACACCTGCCCACCTAATTACATCACAAAACAAGATAAAAGTAATTAGAGGAAGGTCTCTCAGAAATGATCGGTAGAACATTTAAATCAGCATTTAAAATCCAGCTTTACCGTCCACCAGTAGTACCCCATGCCTTGTCCCCAGGGCAGCCTGCAGCACAGGCCTAGGCAGGAGCACTTTCTCTGGGGTGACACTGCAAGAGTAGCCCTTCCAGATGTGGAGCAAACCTCGCTCCCCAGAACTTTCCTCCGGACCAGAGCTAGGCAACACACGCGCACACACACAGGTCATGGATTTGGAAAAATCTCACTAACAGGACAGTCATTGCTTTTGATCTACAGGGACCAAACATCGCCTCAAACACAAAACAGCAGTATCAGAGAAACAATTACAGCTTTGTGAGAGCAAGTAAATAAACTGACATTGCGTGTCATATGAAGATCACATTTATGCACAACCAACACACAGCCTCCTGAGGCTACACACCTTTTCCTCTGGGAATCCATTACTGAGATGTGTCCATGTCAAGGGTGATGATCATTGTCCCTGGTGAAATTAGACAAGTTCTAGATTCAGCCCGGTATTATAAGATGGTGAATAATTACACAAAACAACTAGCTAAGATAATTGTATACTGGTAGCAAGGTAGTGACTCCAACATAAACAGCATGAGATAGTAAGCAATAACTTGTTGACACTGGCGAGCAATGGTCTTTTCTTCGTTAACCTGGCCAACTGTCAATAATGACGTGCTAAATAGTCGCCCATCCTTCCCCGGCCACATTTAAGCAGCCAGTTAGTTACTGTACTATAGCTATTTATTTTACAATATATTGACTACTTTTTGTCAAACGTCAAAATGCTTTGTCGTACCTTGCACAAAACGATGACCAAACGATGATTCATTTATGCCATAAATAACAGGCGTTAGATGATACAGATGACGTGACGGTATCAACAGAGTATAGTTAGCTACATTCGCTAGCTACAGTATTTTTATAACGTACAGTAAAGCCACAAAACTTGTAACGATATTTCGCATAACGTTGAAGTTAGCTGGCATATTTAGCTAGCTATATGAGTTCCACACCGGAACTGACACACCGAATTGATGTAGAATCTGATAAACAGTTCTCGGTAACTTACCGGTCCCTTGACAATGTCCATATCCTCACAAAACAAGTGTAAAATGTAGCTAGCTACAGTGACTGAGTCAGCTTTTCAGGCACTTTTGCTTTTTGTTGCTATGTGAAGCTAGCCACAATAGCGGCACTTGATTTGCGATATGCTTTCAACATAAAGTTCCCAATCTGAAGTAATGCAAATGCATACATAATAGTGAAACCATGCTATCTTAGTACTAGAAAATACTCAGCGAATGTACAATGCTTGCTGTTAAATAAAATCTATGATGCGCAATACATATTAGGAACTGCCTACTCCCCTCTCAGCACACGACGATCTGCCCCAGCCTCTGGTAAAGCAACAACCCTGCACTTTTCAACTGCCTAGTGTCAGGTAGTCGAAAAGTGCAGGGATTGGGCAGTTTGGCACTGAGAATTATTTATTCAACTTCGTCTTCGACTAGCCATCCAACTGTGCGTCGTGCTTTATTGTGCACTACTGTGTGTAATGTGAAACGCTATTACATGGACACGCACCACTGCACTGCAGGGACAAGACAAGATGAGGACTACGCTGGGAGCTCATGGCTCTCATCTTCGTCAACGCTTGCTGAGTTTTCAGCAGGTTTTATCCATTTGATCTTGAAAGCATGAAAATAAAAATCATCACATTTTCCTGGAGCAGTGGCTGTATGGAGTCCGGGCCACACTGTCCATGTCAATTTATATGGTAAATTGTAACAACCTGGCATTCACAGGTATTATTACCACCTCTTAATTGAGATGCATTCCAGGTGACTACCCCATGAAACCGGTTGAGAGAACGCCAAGTGTGCAAAGCTGTTATCAAGGCAAAGAGTAGCTACTGTGAATAATTTACAAAATGAAATGTATTCTGATCTGTTTAACACTTTTTTGGTTACTACATGACCATATGTGTTATTTCACAGTTTTAATGCCTTCACTATTATTCTGCAATGTGGAAAATAGTACAAATAATGAAATACACTTGAATGAGTAGGTTTGCCCGAACCTTTAACTGGTACCCGAATGCAATTCTAACTGGTACTGGTACCCGAATGCAATTCTAATGTTTACTAAATCCACAGTGAGTTGAACTGTTCTAAACTTTTATATTTTAATTAAATTAAACATTTTTAAAATTAATTTTCTATCACAGAAATATTTACCATTATCCAGTCCAAATATGGAGTGATTTCACAATTGTTAACTTTTGCATCACTCACAAATGGCAACATTTATTTTGAAGGCAAATCGCAATTCCGTAGTTGTAGATAAACCTTATTGTGGGTAGCTTCACATTGGTGTTGTTGAACGGAAGCCGAGAGCGCAGTGTGTTGTCTTTAATTAGCCAGTACATTTTCATAATGTATCCTTAAATCGATTCTCTGAAGTAATTTGCCCAATTTGAGTTCAATATTTGTGTTATTGGTCAGTGCGTGCCAACGTTGAGATTATGTGTCAAAGATGGAAAAACATTTCCAGGTGTGCAAGGTGTGGACTTCTATATTCTCCGAGATGCATTCAAAACGTCGTTAGCCACATTAAAGGAGCGGTGCTTGCACTTCTATTTATTGTTAATAATTTTTCAAGAATGTTTTCTAAAAGCTACCTCATAGTACACGCAAGGCTTGTGGGTACTATGAGGTCGCTAAACAAACCCTCAGAGCTTGTGCAAGGCAGTTAACAGATGAAATGTAGGTTTAACCATAAAGATAAACAGAACCCTGGCTCACTTCTGCCCCCAGGAGCCTACATACACAAACACATTAGCGGCTCCCTGAACACCCGCTACAACCTTTCATAACACACCAGCAGCCCTGTTTCTCTCCACCATCAGCCATATGGGCAGTGCTTGTGACAGAACACCACTGATTGGCTGTTGAATGTTGTCTCAAAAGCAGCAGTGGAGCTGGCTGGAGGACAGGAGGTGGAGAGACGCAGATATCAGTGCCATATCTTGAGAGGGAGAGAGCGAAACTGTGGGAGAGAGTGATTAATAGAGGAAGAAAGAACAAAAGCATAAAGAAGGGAGAAGGAAAATGGGGAAATCCTTTCTGTGCTGCTGAAGCTGTTTACATACTGGTTTCCTGAAGACGAGGACAGACTGTGGGTGAGATGAGAGTGCTGCTGTGTCTGGGTCCAGTTCTAAGGATGCCCGGGGGGGAGTGAGGTTCTGACATTGTTCCAATAGTGGTTCCACCACACCGTCGGGCCGGAACCAACACCGGAATGCAGAATCTACGACACGCAGCCACAGAAGCTTTTCATCGCCTGGGTGAGTATCACCTTAACCTGCCCTGCTTCCAAAACCAACATACTGACTCAGAACCAGTAAAAGGACAGAGCAGCTCTTGGTCTTTTTCCTCACACCCACAAACAGTATTTACATTACAGAGATGTCTCCCTAAGACTGTTGTTTTCCCCACAACGCACGCAGTGTACGGAACGTACAGGGAACTTGAGACCTAACTTGTTCACATGTTTCAGCGTATGAGGGAACCTTTCAGAACCGGACTGTTTCAGTCTTCCACAGCTTGGCACAGAATGACGAGTTCTCCGGCTGCATCCACAGAATGCTTCCCACTGCTTATTGAATAAGGCATAAAAATTGTTCACGAGCAGAGGACTGTGCTGCCCCTTGAGTGGGAGAGAGGGGATGACAGGACACAGCCCCAACAGGAGTAGAGAGTGTTTAACTTGCTAAGTGGGAGTGGGGGAGAAGGATAAGGAGAAAGATGAGGTAAGGAGGAAAAGAGGTATTTCTCTCTTAATGGGGGAAATGACAGCAGAGGGATGAGATGAAGTGGGAGGAGGGGAGGCAGTCCCCACGGAGAACCGATTTCTCTCCAGGTCGGGTGCAGGTTGCCAGGGGGGAGGGAGACAGCTGAAGCATCAAGATACTGGTGGATCCATTCCCCAGTGGGTACCTTGTCTCCCCTGGGGCAAATGATTGCCGTCTGCAGATTGGCTCTGGTTAGTTGTGATGCTGTTATAGAATCACGTTACCTCTGTAGTTATACAGCGTAGGCAACAAGGCGCATGTGGTTCTGTTGACGGGGTTAAATAATGCAGCGTCCTCACAGCTGCAGTGAAAACAAGACAACATAAGTGCTCTGTAGTCTGCTAAAAGATTCAGAGAAAATCTGTTGGGGTCACTGCCAATTAAAATGCAAACGCATATGATCGCCAACCAGTTTCCGCCACGTTGGCTGTGTTATCTTACCCTGAGAGAAAAAAACATTTTCTCCCTCTCTCTCCCTCCCACTCTTTTTCTCTGTGCATCTCTCGCTCTCCCTTCCCTCCATCCCTCTCACTCTCTCTAGTCCTAGTTTGAACCAGGAAACGGTGATAATCTCTTATACAAAAAAAACCCATTCTGTGGCAGATATTATGCGCGTGAACAGGGCTGTCCAAACACTGCAGTCCGGTACACAATGAATTGTAGCTTGCTTATCTCAATTTTCGTATGTATGTACTTTGTGATACAATGATATATCGGCTAGCAATCTGTATCGACTGATTACTGGCAAAAATGTAATAGTCAGTATCGGCGATAGCTTAAAATTTGTGCCGATATTTCTGACCGGTTGTGCTTTCCAGCGTTTCCGCTGCGTTCATGCTACCATGGCGCATGCAAAACCACAGCCGCCACAGCCAGAAAAAGATTAATTCCTGTCATTAACTTTCTGTTAGACATATGAAGTTGTTGGTATGTAGATAACTCAAGATAGCGAGAGGCAGCAGACAGACATACAAGTGCTGTTGTCTCAATATACCACGTTACTTGTTACGAGAATTTTTTAAAATCTTTTTTCAAATCATTACACAGCATACTCGTATGTTTTGTTTTATGGTTTAAAGGGTTAAGAGCTGGCTGCCAAAATGAGTGTTTGGTTAATTTTTAATCTATCTTCCACATTTGATGGTGAACCAAAAAGTTAACTTGAAACCATGCCTAGAAAAATCAAGTGCTTTTAAGGCTGCAAACTACGTGAGAGCACTTAACGATCTTCAGAAACACGGCTAGTTTGAATGAATTACTCTTTAGCACCTATCCAAAGACCAACAATGGCATTTGTTAAAGCAGTTTTGAGGGTTAAATACCTCACCTACTTTATTCACTACTTATATATGGGAATGTGTTTTTATCATACCATTTATACATTTTCCATTCATTTTCAGACTTATTTTGGAGACTGTTTAGTTATTAAATCATATAGAAAGATAGGTTTTGTATGGTTACATTTACATTTGTTGAAATAAGAAGCGTCATCATCATCTGCATCGGGCTATTGTGGTATATTATTCGTGTATCAGCCATCTGTATTGGCCAACAATACAGATGGTTACATTTTTTTATGGGTGAAATAGTATGTATCCCACACACACAAACATGAAAGCATACCAGGGATGAGATTGTAGAGGACAGTCCCGAGGCCAAATGCTCCAGGGTACGCTTACATTCCAGCAGAAGTCAAGGTGAAAACATTTAGCGTTATAGAGCATCAGTACAGTCCAATGTGCACGTGTGTGTGTACATCCCTCTGTCTTGATCTCTCTGACCCCCCCCCCCCGCACCTGAACGCTGTCCATTGAAGTGATGTTCTGTGTGCGTCTGTGTGGTGGATCTGGCTAAAGAGACCCAGTTCATTGCACATGCACGTCTGCCCGGGTCAGAGCCCCCCCCCCCCAGGCAGTTCCCAGTGGGCAGCGGATTAACCAGCTGCCTGGAGGCTGCCTGCCTGTCATACCTGTCCTCTCCCAGCAGCTCTCCACTCTGCACCGCTCTGCCTCAGGAATACTGATGAGGGCCGTCTGTCACGCCGTTCTGTACGTGGTAGAGATGGAGCGATGGCGACGGAGGGAGTGGGCCAGGGCCCGTGCCAGGGGCTCAGCTCGGAGCGTGATGGAGGATGAGTTACTGTCGCACTGTGCCTCAGTCGCTCCTCCATAAATAACGTTGAGTGCGGTGACCTAATCCAGGGGGGTGGAGGCAGCACTGGTAGCTAAAACGTACTAACCTACAAATCTGTGCACATTTATTCCACAGGTACCTAACATAGAAATTGCTCAACGGTTGAAAGAGAATCCCTAGAACGGACTTGGAACGGACCTAGAAGGGACCTAGAACAGACCATGGCATATTTGATATGAATGAAGGTACCAGTATTAGGGTTTATGTTTCATGCTTCCACCAGAGGCATACAGGACAACCATGGACTCCAGGACATATCCTACTCTACAGTCCCTGGTCCTTCAGTTCCTGCCTGGCATTCCTTGGTCCTTCTTTTAGGTGAAAATATATACTCTATCTAGATTGGAGAATATTTTTATGGGTCGTGTCACACAATGTGTCCGCAAAGATAATGTGTTTGATGACACGATTTCGTCTTTTGGAATACTGTGTTAAGGTATAGACTGTCAGCAGTCATGTTCCTGTATAATGTAGAGTGTTAGCAGTCATGTTCCTGTATAATGTAGACTTTCAACAGTCATATTCCTGTATAACGTAGACTGTCAACAGTCATGTCCCTCTATAATGTAGACTCTCAACGGTCATGTTTCTGTATAATGTAGACTCTCAACGGTCATGTTCCTGTATTACATAGACTGTTAACAGTCATGTTCCTGTACAACATAAACTGTCATTTTGGAGATTAAACAACCTCTGTCACCTCTCCAAGTTTGTTTACTGTCTTTGTGTCTCTCCCTATATCTCTTTTCTTCTCTCTTGGTCACATCTTTCCCTCTATGTACTTCTCCCTATCCCTTTCTCTATCGTCCTGTCTCTCCTCGTTTTGTCTCTCATCCTCTTTCTCTTCCTCTCTCTCGCCCTCTCTCTTTCTGTCTCTATCTCCCTCTTTCTCAACTCTACCTCCCTCGTCTCTCCTCTCTCTAAACCATCTCATCCCCTTCTCTATATATTGACTCCTCCTGGGAAAACTTTCACGCTTGATCCGTTTTCTGACACCTGTCAAGGAGCACATGTATACTGTCCGTTAGTGTGATGTCTGAGGTGGTGTGAGTGTGTGACGGGGTGGTAGACCTGTCTGAAAGGCTGAAGCTCCTCGATCTTTGACTAATTACCTGTTCTGCACCTTAGTGACCCCTTTGAACACACCATTTACACACTATCACACACAAACTGTGTATGTTCTCGTGGAACATACACAGTTTCTCATACACACTCATTCTCACACTCTACATATATTACCTATTTACATGATTTAGTATTATAGTTATATTGGTAAATAATAGTAGTATAATTATGTATACTTTTTAGTTATTTAACCGAAAAACAGGACTAGAAACAATACTTTGTATACCTGCAACACCATCTGCTATAATGTATGTGACCAAGAAAAATCCCAAATCTCTCTGTCTTTCTCTCTTTCTGTACCTCCCTCTCTCTTTCTCTCTCACTCCCCCATGTATATCATCATCTATCACTCCCATGTCACACTTATTTTCGTGCCCTCCTCCTCTCCCTCCTTCCCTGGCCCACTCCTCTCTCGTTTGACATCTCTGCTCCACTTTTCACAACTCATCAGTATCTCCTTTCTGTACAGTATCTCCCACCATGGATGTAACAGTTCTGTCATCCTAGCGCTGGAATACGAGGATTGAGATACCGGGGTGTTGAAGTTCATGTACAGTCCCCCTGGAGACAGCTGAGTTAGAGAATTGTAACAATCTGACTGTTTTTAATTCTATTGCATTTTTATATTTTTCTTTTCATTGTAAAGCACATTGAATTGCTTCTATGTGTGAATTGTGCTGTATAAATAAACTTGCTTGCTTGCTTCAGATTAATTCAACTTTATAAAGCAAAGACAGCAGCACTACACATTGCGTTAACACAGGTCCTTAAACCCTGGGCTAAGTGTTCTAACGCTGTGTTCTATCTAACTGTTCTAATTCAGTGTTCTATCCAAGTGTTCTATCCAAGTGTTCTAACCAAGTGTTCTAATGCAGTGTTCTATCCAAAGTGTTCTAACCAAGTGTTCTAATGCAGTGCCTTATCCAAGTGTTCTAACCAAGTGTTCTAATGCAGTGTTCTATCCAAGTGTTCTGACGCAGTGTTCTATCCAAGTGTTCTAACCAAGTGTTCTAATGCAGTGTTCTATCCAAGTGTTCTGACGCAGTGTTCTATCCAAGTGTTCTAACCAAGTGCTCTAACCATTTGTTCTCACACAGTGCCTTAACCAAGTGTTCTATCCAAGTGTTCTAACCTAGTGTTCTAACCATTTGTTCTCAACCAATGCCTTATCCAAGTGTTCTAACCAAGCACTGTCTCTTGTTCCTGCAGGTCTCAAGCAAAGACACCTGGGATATGAGGAGGTGAGAAATCCCATGTAATTGTCTGTGACTAAACCCCTTATAAAAGTTTTAGGGACTATTAGACAGAAATAGTTGCTCCCTCTGTGGTCTTCTGTACCTCTTAGGAGAAATATAAACAGAGCTAAATCAGCACTGCCCCCTGTTGAGAAGAGTGTGAGAGAGAGCCAGGGGAGGGACAGAGAGACCCTCATGGTTTCTGCCAGCGTCTCTGAAAAAGGCATTTAATTTCAAGGTCCATTAAGCCTCGCCTCCTCCTGATAGAGGAAGAAACATGGTGAGATTCTACATCTGTATCTTTGAAAATAAAATATAAAAATATCCTCCACTTCTCTGTGGTCTGCCCCCTGCTCTGCACTGACCCCTACTGTCGGAACCCCGTAAGAAAAGATTTATGTAAAGTTCTGTGGACAGTAAATGCAAGCAATGGATAATGTAAGGAAGTCTCTCTGGGATAACAGCGTCAGTGACTGACATGTAAATGTACCACTAACAGCTTTTACACTCTTTATTAGGCTAATTCCCTTTACAGTAGCTGCTGTTCCTATGTGGAAAAACGCCTAATGATCTAATGGAACCAACTGCCCTGTTCCTTCTAAATCCTGCACATAAATTAATGTATGCACTTAAGAAAGTGTTTCAGGGAAAGAGGCTGTAGTAGGGAAATGGAGAAAGTCAACCTTGGAGAGCAGGGTCTGTGATGTGGATCAGACTGGCAGGTTGTGGTGGCTCTGGGAGATGGTCTTTACCAGCTGATTTTGTTTCTAGAGCGTGATCCTCATCAGTCCTCACACCTCACTTCACACTGGCTGCTGCAAATCTGGGGCAAGCTTGTGCAAGGCCTCTGTGCTTTTTCCCGATTTCAAAGTCTGGGATGCGTACCGTTTTCTCAGATTTCTCACTTCAGAGCATTCTGTTGATGATTTGCAGATGAGTGATAATTAAGGAATTCAGTTAGTCACTTCTTTACTGGATCGTATCTAGAAAGCCCTGGCACATATTTAGAATTCCACTTCTTTGAAAAAAAGAGAACAAAATGATAGAAGTCCTTTGGTTTGAGATGACATTCCATCCCTGGTCTTGCCTAGATGAAACATGGTCCCTGGTCTTGCCTATCCTCCACCTCATCCAACCTATCTCTCACTTTCTATTAAAACACACACAAACACACATAAACAAATAAACACACGCTCATCTTCCTCGGCTCATGTTGTGACCTGAATGGGCAGTCTTGTTCTTCCAATTAGGGAGTTTCATGGCGTTTGTGTTGATCTGTTTCTGGGCTGCGGAGAGAGTCATGGGACGCTGCTTATGGAGACAGACCCATGCTAGTCATATGAGCTCCATGGTCATCCCACCTCCCCGAAAACAGGAAGGACAGGAAGAACGAGGGAAGGACAGGGAAGAGGAAGGGAGCGGGTAGGAAAAGCAAGATGGAGGATTTGAGATGGAGGGTCCGGGCTGTGGGAGCCGGCTGTCTGCGGAGTTGCTGCTGGTGCTGTACTGAAGAGGTCCAAGAAGACGGAGACATAGGGCAGGAGGAGGAGGAGGAGGAGGAGTGGGGGGGAAGGGAGGAGGAGCAGGACGAGGGAACGGAGGTGCCCCCGTCTTCCAAGAGCAGGAGTGTTGCATCCTTGCCGTCTGCTGAGGTAGTTGTGTGTGTGTGTGTGTGTGTGCGCGCGCGCGCGTGTGTGTGTGTATGCGTGCGTGCGTGTAAGTGTGCATGTCTGTGTGTGTGTGCGCACGTGCGCTCAGGCATGTTTAATTTGATGGCTGGTGCGATTTTATGATTTCCGACAGTGTCCTCAGATTATGCTAGCATTTCTCAGTCACTGTCACCAGAACCTCAGGTATCGGTCTCTGTTCCCGTTGGTTCCTGAGTTCTCCCTCAGAAAAACCCCACTACTGCCGTGAAGGTAACCTGTCATGGTAGCCAGTGATCCTTTCAGCTAGCTCACGCCCAAGCTGAAAACCAAGCTGCTGGGTGGTGAATTCTGGTTGATTAGCTACGTGAGGTTCAGCTGCGATAATAGATGTGCTATCACAATAACCGCGGGCTGGGTTTCTCCTGGGGGGATGTGAGGTGTGTTTACCTGGCAGCCTATTGGCCGGGTTCAGAGATCTACTCAAGGCGTTCTGCTGTGTCCAACAAATTAATTAGGGGAAAAAGGCGGCGTCACCATTAGCAGAGGAACGAAGAGGAAAGCAGAGTAGCGCAGAACCTGACCGTTGTGGTGATTTCCCATGGGAGACTGCAGGCCTCCCTATCCGCAGAGCTCGCAGTGAAACGTCCTGTGCTTTACTTTGACTAATTAATGCTTTTCTCTGTCTATATTTTGTAACTTTCATTTCATTATCTACATTGGGTGGGAAAGCTCAGAAACTTTAATTTGACTTTTATCAAATAAGACTTAAATACCCACATTTCTGTGACTCTTTGTTTATCTCTCTCCCTCTGCCTCTGTGTATCTCTCTGCCTGTCTCTTTCTCTGTCTCACTGTTTCTGTCAGTATATTTATTCCTCACCCTGTGTCTCTTTCTGTCTGTCCATCTCTGTGTCGGTCTCTTTCTGTCTCTCTCATACTGATGACTGTTTTTCGTCCAGCACCACTCACTTCTTTTCTCTCTCGTCTTTCTCCTCGCTCCTCTGCGGTGCCAGCTGGATGAAGCGGACAAGCCTCAACCCCACTGGTTTCACACGCTGCAGGTCCGGAGGCTTAAGGTTCAGAGGGGACGCAGCAACAGTGATCCAATGGGCGGGAAGAGCTTCGATCAGGAGTTCCAATGGGTGAGCTGAACACTGCCTGTGAATGTTAACCGTGAATGTTTGAGGTCAACATCTGACCTCACCAAACACATGCGTGTGTGTGTTCTGACAGAAAACAGGCCTGCAGTTTGGTACCGCCAACTCCTACCTGAACCTGGAGAAGTTGGGAGAGGGGACATACGCCACAGTCTACAAGGGAATCAGCCGGTCAGTTAAGGTCCAGTATAGCCTGGTCCCCAATCTGTTTGTGTCCAATATAGCCTGGTCCCCTATCTGTTGGTGTCCAATATTGCCTGGTCCCCTATCTGTTTGTGTCCAATATAGCCTGGTCCCCTATCTGTTTGTGTCCAATATAGCCTGGTCCCCTATCTGTTTGTGTCCAATATAGCCTGGTCCCCTATCTGTTTGTGTCCAATATAGCCTGGTTCCCTATCTGTTTGTGTCCACTACTTAGGCTTTACTGGAGTTCAATCATACGGTCACACTGACAATAAAATAAACCACAGTTTCAGCTGGGGATGGATTTGATTGTCCTCAGTGCTGTTTCTTTGAGGAAGAAGAAAAGGAATATTTTAGGGAATTCTACACTCACATAGACTATTCTACACTCACATTCCCGGAGGACCGTTCTGATGAGCTCAGAGCTCGTCAAGTCTTTTATAGTGCTTGCACTTTATATGGTCAGTGCAGGCTGCCAGAGGTTGCATTCTGCATGTCAGTGTTCAGGAGAGAGAGTTTTGTCAACTCAAGGTAAGACTGACAGCTGGCCAACAGCCACGGTGATAAGATTTTTTTCTGTCGGGTCGGAGATCTGATTTGAATAGGTGACAGTGACGGAGAAATAGCTTGCCGTAGTTTTTCTTGACCTGAAGTTATGAATTGTCTTGCATTCTGATCCCTCCCAAGTCAGAAATAATGAAAGACACTCCGCGTGGCCTTACCTCTATTCAACTCCCCCCTCAGGATTAACGGGCACCTGGTGGCACTGAAGGTGATTCGTATGAAGACTGAGGAAGGGGTACCTTTCACCGCCATGCGAGAGGGTGAGTGAGCTCCCCCAGGGACCACAGCGTGTTTACCTCCGCCCACAGAGGCCCCCCGCTCAGGGCACAGCCTCGCTCACCTGACTGTTCATTCTCAGGTCTCTCAGTACCAGGAACGTGAGGGGGCTAAAGTAGGCGCCCTGTAATCCTCCCAACACAGTTTCTGTTTAGGTTTTCGTGCTCCACAATGTTTGCATTAAATTTTCTACCTACTGAATTACACGGAAATCTGTGCCATACTTTCACGCTAGTTATTGTTCTGTAAGAGGAGCTCGTGCGGGAGAGCATTTGAGGTGCCAGCGTGCATCTCTGGTTAGCTCGTGCCCATGTGAAGCTCTGCCACATAGCTCGGGCATTCCTGTGTTAGGTTGCTTCAGTGGTGTGTAAACACACTCTGTCTGTCTTCCTGTCTGTCCAGCCTCCCTCCTGAAAGGCTTAAAACATGCCAACATTGTTCTGCTCCATGACATCATTCACACCAAAGAGTCCCTCACATTTGTCTTCGAGTACGTGGTGAGTACAAATGCATTGACTGCGTCTGACAAAAAACTAGAAAGTCAGAAATGTGGCGAAATCCACTGATCTGTGGGACATCTCCCCCTTGGTGTCTTTCTCTTTGAATCCAGCAAACAGACCTGGCTCAGTATATGATGGAACATCCTGGAGGACTGCACTCCTACAATGTCAGGGTAAGTTATAATAATGGATTTATAAAAAAAACGATTCGTTACTCACATACAGGACACAGCAGACATATTCCCCTCGTTCACTTTTGACCTTTGACCCTGATGCCTTTTCAATTTTTTTTTATATCTCTCTGTCCATCAGATATTCATGTTCCAACTGCTCCGAGGTCTGTCCTATATTCACAGTCGGAGGATCCTACACAGAGACCTCAAACCCCAGAACCTGCTCATTAGCTACCTGGGGGAGCTCAAGCTGGCAGACTTTGGTGGGTAGATTAACTCATATTTAATAACTACAACAAAAAAGCTCCTAACTCTAGCTTAACTCATCCCATTTTAACCCTGGTTCAGGGGGTGGGTAAACTAAGGCCTGCAGGCCAAATGCCCGCCCGCAAGCCTATTCTGTCCGGTCTGCTTTAGGTTTGAATATAAAATAAATAATAATAAAAACACTCCAATTCACTATTAAAAATCTACAATAAGATTGAAAGTATGTAGAAATCATAATGAACCTGTAAATGTTTTAATAACTAACATTTTGTACCCCACAAATCAATTGTGACAAACAAATCTTATGTTAAAACACATTTTGGCCCTTAGGCCAAAATGTGGCTTCATGTCCACATAGACCGGCAAGCCCGTCTCATTGTTTTTGCTGCAGATTTTGGAGCGCCTTTTGTGCATCTCCTCTTCCGTAAGGCTTGTTATGTTCATCTTCTGGCAATATGGTTCTGTCTGTTTTTATTAGGGCTAGCCCGGTCCAAGTCCATTCCCTGTCAGACCTACTCTTCTGAGGTGGTGACCCTCTGGTACCGGCCCCCCGACGTCCTGCTGGGCTCCACTGACTACTCTACCGCTCTGGACATCTGGTTAGTGGACCGATTCCGTACCTGCCCAGCGTCTGGACATCCACCGCAGTAACCCTGCGGGCGAAAACGGTGACAATGGTGTCTTTTTAGGCAGCTTTTCCCCCTGGGCAGCTGGCTCTGAACTCCCTGACACTGAACTTAAATATCAACAGATTATCCTTGGACAAAACTGCTCTGGAGACTGTGTCTATCCAGACCACCCTGATCTATAGACTAAATCACTACTGTCAGTAAAGGTGTGACAAGCTCTCATTTGGTTCCCATTAGTGTAGTAGCCTGCCCTTCAGAGTCGGTTACCTCAGGTTGGCTTGGATAACGATGCGTGTCCCGAAGAGTTTAGCCTCTTGGCCGTGGTGCAACTGTGGTTATGTGCCATAGAAAAAACATTTAGAGTTGCTCTCTTAAGCAAAAGAAGTGCTTCCCCCCCAGACTTGAAGGAATTTGTTATTCTAAAAGAGCAAAGTGTTTGAAATCATCCTAGACATTAATGTTAATGGTATCTGGGCAGGTTTCTATTTAACCTTTCCAAATAGAACCGATTAGGACCACACAGTATTTTAGGCTTTTAAACACATAAATGTAAAACACAGGGTTAGTATTCTAATCGCAATAATCAAATATGTTGGACGAGAACTAGATACATACAAACATGTTGGTTAATTGGTATAGTTTAAATGTTTTTTTTTCATTCATCCCCTTTCATTTTATTTATTTTTTTTATCACTTTTTCATTTATTTTATTCCTTTTCATGTTTAGGAAACATAGCCTGTCCTGATTTTCTACCAAATCAGTTCCATTAGTCGTGCCAAATATAGCACAGATAAACACCTTCTCACTCCATTCTGTGTTGTCTTCCAGGGGTGCTGGATGCATCTTCATTGAGATGCTCCAGGGGACGCCCGCCTTTCCAGGGGTGGCCGACATCTTTGAGCAGTTGCAGAAGATATGGGCTGTGAGTAGGGCCATCATCGCTATTCCCTTTAAGTGGTCTTCTCTCTGGAACTACTGAGGGAGAGTACACAATCAATGATAGTTATTGCCTAACTTCCAACCCTGTCTGTGTGTTTGTTTACTCAGGTTTTAGGCATCCCGACTGAGGAGACGTGGCCGGGTGTCAATGGGCTGCCCAACTTTAGACCAGGTGAGAATGAGCTGCCCAACTTTAGACCAGGTGAGAATGAGCTGCCCAACTTTAGACCAGGTGAGAATGAGCTGCCCAACTTTAGACCAGGTGAGAATGAGCTGCCCAACTTTAGACCAGGTGAGAATGAGCTGC
>JACXGI010010695.1:0-10239 GCA_016801175.1 Esox masquinongy
AGACAGTCAAGATAGACATATGTCTGTGAGACTAGATAGACAGTCAAGAGAGACATATGTCTGTGAGACTAGATAGACAGTCAAGAGAGACATATGTCTGTGAGACTAGATAGACAGTCAAGATAGATATATATCTGTGAGACAAGATAAACCGACAAGATAGACATATGTCTGTGAGACAAGATTGACAAGATAGACATATGTCTGTGAGACAAGATAGACAGTCAAGATAGACATGTCTGTGAGACTAGATAGACAGTCAAGATAGACATATGTCTGTGAGACAAGACAGACAAGATAGACATATGTCTGTGAGACAAGATAGACATATGTCTGTGAGACAAGATAGACAAGATAGACATATGTCAGTGAGACAAGATAGACAGTCAAGATAGACATGTCTGTGAGACTAGATAGACAGTCAAGATAGACATATGTCTGTGAGACAAGATAGACCGACAAGATAGACATATGTCTGTGAGACAAGATAGACCGACAAGATAGATATTGATCTGTGAGACAAGTAGCGTGGCATATGTATATAGTCATTCCCACATCATTATCCAGGCTTAAAGATACCTTCACATCGAGTAACTAGATCACCACTGGTGAAATGTATTTATTTATTTGGATAGTGTTTATTTGTAAAAAAAAATTGTACTGAGTTCATGACAATTCAATTATATGATGATTTATATTACATACTATTTACTTAGTATAAATTATTATTAGTGTAAATAAGTTGAACAGAAATCCTGGTTGGAGGATTCAGATTTTCTGTTTAGTTGTATTTAGAAAGTAGATTAGATAATTGGGGTTGCTTACTGCCATTTTGTTTACCCCTAATTCTGTCAAATCTTGTCTTGCACGAAAGGATATCATGTCCTGTCAGATCTACTGAAAGCATTCATAACATGCACAGTGACAGTTCCTAAAATGGTGTTAGTTTATTACTAGATAATAGAACTGATGAGCTCTTTGAAACATTTGTGAGTTGATGTGAAATAAAAGATATGACAGATGTTGTATCTCAACTTGATCATGCTTTTGTTGCAGGGGTTTTCATTCACAGCAGGTAGTACAAAGTTTTAATATTACTTTAAAGTTTGTTTTTATATTAGATACAGACCTAATTAGTCCTAATGAAATTGCATGAATTGTAATCCACATAAAAATTAATATTTTCTTTTGTCGAAGGATTCTTTGTCTGAAGTAGCAAAATTGCTCAGATTAAGATATGGCATCATCATCTGTAACTTGTTGGTTTGATTCCTGAGCGAGGTGGAGTAAAGGATATTTTGTTAGAGAGGCCTGGCAGTTTTGCTTTACTATGAACTAGGAGGAACAGGAAAAGTGTAAATATTTAATAAGTATAGTTTGTACATTTCTGTTGATGGAGAAGGCAGATGAGGGTAGATGAAAATCTTTTGGTTGCCCTCTTGAATGAAGATTGGCAGAGATTATTATCTATATATAGCTGTGTTGTCACAACATTTAAATGTAAGCCATTAAGCAGAAGCTCTGATCCAAAGTGACTACAGTAGTAAGTGCATACATTTTAAAACTTTTTTGTACTGGTCCCCAATGGGAATAACAGTGGGTGTGAGCCTTGCTGAAATCAATTTGTTTCCTTTGAAACGATTTGTTCTGTTTGATATTCTGTAACATTTCTGTTTAACCAGGAAGTGTTGCTTTGTGGAAAAAGGCTGACAGGATGTTGTTATTCTACTGCTGTAGTGTTTTTGCATGTGGTTAGTTTTTTTGAATTGAACCAAAAACCAAGCTAGGCTGACAGACACTGGGTGTATGACCCAAATGGCACCATATTCCATACATAGTGCATTACTTTTGAACTAAAGCAGTGTGCTAACTATAAGTTGTGCGCTATTTAGGGAATAGGGAGCTATTTGGGGTGAACCCAGGGTCTCTGAAACCGGTTCTACCTGGTTTTAAAGGCATCTCATTGTATCTCACCCAAACCCTAATCACAATCTGACACTCTGATTGGTCACAATGTCCTACAAAGATGTGGCCTACAAGGAAGTCATATGATATTGTTGTTGAAGTAATAGCTGTTGTAGTACATGATTAATAAGCCTTTATAAGTGTATGTGGAAGTATGTATGCATATATATATATATATATATATATACATATACATATATTACATATACATGTATAAATATAAGTGTATATGTAAGTGTATTATATAATTTGTTTATTAGGCCTGCTACAGTACACAATGTTCAGGAATTAAATCGAAATCGTAACGATGTTTTTAACATATTGTAGGGGTTAAACACAACACAATACACTGTGAACATGACAGTTAGATTATACTAACACTAGCTTTTACACGTCGTGTTGGACAAAGGAAATTGATTCAATCCATGGCTTTTGTTGTTATTGTGTCAGGCGAGCCTAGCAGGCAAGCCCTTTCCAGCCCTGGCTTCCCCTCCCCCATGCCAGATATTTGCAATGGCCAGACATTTCTGACGGAAGTGACGACACCGAAAGACAACAGATTGCTGAACGGCGAACAGTCGCATATGGAAGAAGGCAAAGGCAAAGACTGAGCTGGAAGAAAATAGCGAGGAATAGAAGGGCAACGTCTTCAAAATCCCTCTTCATCCTCGGAAAAACAAGTCTGGATGACATCGAAAATAGCAAGAGCATAAACTACACACGTTAACCTTTTAAACAAGCCCAATATTACCTTTTTATGATATCAGGATTGTTTTAAAACGAGAGGTGAAAGATAGATTGTTGGATTGTAAGTAGGGGACAGTTGCTATATCCGGATAGAGAGAGAGTGACAGACTATAGGAAGCAGAAAGAAGAAAATCATATTTTCAGTAAATTGTTTTGCCTTTTAATTTTTTTTATTTTTACCGAAACTTTACTGGAGTTTCGCCTGATACATTTTTCTTGGATTTTGAGTTAGCGAGCTTGCTTGCAATTATGGAATTGAGAGTGGGAAACCGATACAGACTGGGCAGAAAAATTGGAAGTGGCTCGTTTGGAGACATTTATTTGGGTAAGTCAAGTGCCTATAAAACATTCAATATTATACATTTTCTCACATCTGTGACTTAGTTTGCGATCTTTTTATAGCAAGCGTGCATGACATTTGCTAGTTGGCTAGCTCTCCAACCGTATTCAACCGAACGTCAGCTGTTCAAGCAGTTCTTGTTTTAGCCAGCTGATTTGCTACGTTGGCTAGCTAACGTAAATTCAAAATAGGACAATTTGTACCAGCCTTCAACGCTCTAATGATGTATGTGTGTATATAACCGTGAAGAAATACGCGTTATACCCACTCTTGTTCTCCTTGTTGATAATACAATAATCTCTCTTGCATAAGATCACTGAATTGCTTTTTGAATTCAATGCAATGCTATCGACCTTTTGTCAAGCTCCACGGAGTTGTGGCTTTAACATTACCTAGTTAGATAGCCAAAGCTGAAATTACAGTAGTCTGTAAATGTCTCATTTAGAGAAGTACAATGGCTAACATGACACCTTGAATTTACTATTCTCTCAACTCGTTCATCATCGTAATATATAGCTGGGGCTGTGTAGCCTATATTATAATATTAATATCAGTTCTGCTTTAGACCACTATGAAACAGCGTCAAAAACTATTTTCACTGGAGATTTGTTATAGCTAGCTATTCTAATCCCCCCACGACTGTGGTAGTTACTAGTGGTCAGTTTGGGCATGTTATGACAAGTTATGATGATGATGTTGGATTGGATCAGGGTTTTGTATGTAGCTAATGCATAGATAAAATGGAACATGCTTTTCCCTTTCAGCTCTCAGCTGATATAAAGATAGCTACTGATCTCATTGGGTAGTGGTCCAAACGTTTTAGTTGATCATGTTTTATCAACTGTTTCCGCATTCAAACCTCTCTTTGCCCTAACCTAATCATATTGATTATTTCCCTTTAATCAGCCTTCTGTTGATTATGTGGGGGCACGAAACACAACAAGGTCATGTTTGACACGCAGATACTGAAGCAGGTGTTTGTCTGAGTGACTTCAAGTTGCATCATGGAAACTCATGAACAATGATGAGGGCTGATACCAAACATTTTTCCCTACAAACATAAACAAGACCCAGCCTAGTCTGATGCTGCTAGTGGGTTCACGCTGGCCGGGGCATAAAATCAGGGAGGAACTACCTCTACTTGTCCCAAGTTGCCCAAACAGTTTACTTTTGTCTAGCATACTGCTCTGGTGTGAATTAATGACTACCATTCAAGCCCTGTCTCACATCTTCATTCTCTAAAGGGGCTGGATAATTTGCATAGCCATATACTAATGACTCATCCACTGTGCCCGCTGATTGGCTCAAGTGCCTGTTTCATTATTTCCGCCTCAGGCTACATGAAGGCACTAGTGTTTATGGGGGTCGTTTTGGGTGCGTATTCATACGCTGCCTTGTTTTGAGGCGAGTACCAGAGAGACCAGTGTATCTGCTGCATTGAGTTTAGAGGAAACCCAGAAAAGATAATTTATACATACTTGCATGTTGAAATGTGTTAATTTATAGTGTACTTTAGTGTTCAATGTCCAGTTCTGGCCTCCATACATACTTTGGTTTCACTCCGGGTGACATGGCCAGTAATGAAATCATTGGATCACTAGCAGGCTCTGCAGGTAAAGCCATGAGGTCATTGGCAAACTAAACAAAAGTATGCAAAGAACTGGGTTGCTGCTGTCATTCTCGACTGTATAAAGAGTGGGTGTGGCCGGTAATCTGTGTGGGAATTCATAGTACATACTAACTAACATGTTAGCAATGTTTAAAACAGAGCAGTCCTCTGGTTTCCACAAACTGGACATCCGTAGAGATGTGGGTTGGGGGTTTTGTGTTGTTGGGCAAAATGGCATGGAGTGATTATAATGCTGAATCCATAATGACAGTGTTAACTTATAACTTACTCATAACTTTCCCGGGACTGTAGATTTATTCGTTTTTGTTCAAGTGATTTGTAGTGTGTGTGTGTGTGTATATATGTATATATTTGTATATTCAATTGCGATTTACTGTTAAACACATGACCGAAGATAACTTTTTTTAAAAATGTATTTATTATATATATATATTTATAAGAAATATGGGCCGCTGATATTTGTTTTAAACAAACTCTAATTACATACTCTCATCAAGGAGAACTGCAGACTGTCCAAATTTTACTCAGAATCTAACAAAATGCCAAAGGTTAGTTTGTGTGCAGCTAAGGTCCCTCCTTCTAGCTCTAGAGATAGGTAGACAAAACATCTCTGAAAATTAAAGGTTTTCTGTGGTGTGTGATTTTGATAAAGTAGAAACTGAAGTAGCTTGCTTTTTGTTTTATTACCCTCTGTATCATGATATGTTCTGTTGAGTATTTGGTGTTAGGTTTTATGGTTTGAGGATGAACACAAACATTACATAGCAAAACGGTTTTTGGCAGCAGTTTAGCACAAGATTTAAACTCGGTTGTGACTATAATGGGATACCTTTTGAGATTATTTTCTGGAATCAGCCAGCGGTGTTGGGAGTTTAGAAGCTAATTGTGGGATTAGAAATCCGTCCCTACCTTGTTGTGATGGACAGACTTACAGTTGGCCTTGGCCCCTATCATCCAGCAAGTGCTGTTGAATGTGCCTGAGCTGTATTTCCTGGGTTGGTCCTGGTGGACATGGCTGGTTTTGGTCTGGTCCTTTGTCTCTGCTGGGGTGTTGTAAGCTGGCTGTCTCTGTGTTGTATCGTTCCCCATTTGTTTGGCTACGCAGCTTGTGTGGTCTCAATAGTTTTCCCTGCTTAATGAAGAAGACCATGGTTTTGCAGTTTTGGTCTAGCCTCTCTAAACATCTTTTTCAGTGCTGACCAGAGTTTCTAAAAATCAGAGGCTCAACAAGTAGTAATTTATTTTCCAAAAGCCCAAGGTAGAACATTGATTTGAGCCAATGTCTTAAATAGTTGAGACTGTCATTACTACAACTTTATGGTAGTTACAAACTGTTGCACTTTCCTGAAAAACAACTTTATATGGTCGTAGTAGTTTTGATTTAGCGTCCTGCACGATCGCAGCACACCTCAGCACGGTAAGACCAGTGACACTTACGACTTCATTCTGAGAATGGGCTTAGCCAACTATGGTCGCCATGACACCCTCTACAAACCCAATGGGAGATCTCAATGGGAGAAGCGGTGTCTCCTTTCAACACATGTTCTGTACTGTGTTTGGCATGTCTGTGTCATGCCTTCTGCTCTCTGTTCTGGATTACCACCATTACGTTAGGAGAAAAAGCCATATGTGTTCATTGAACACACTGGTGTTCTGGCCTCTGTCACAGAGTCTCGACACGGAGTATGTCCAAAATCCAAACGGCACACTTTTTTGCTTTATTGCGCACTACTTTTGTAGAAAATGTATTGCCTTTTAGGACACTAGCAGGCGTTCTTGTGTTGCTTAGTCACCACGCTGTTCCTGCCGTCCCGGACACCTTTGCCTGACAGGTTTGGATGACTGGATAGACCACCCTTAGAGGGGTTGGAAAAACCCAAATCATCCAGTTTTCAGGCATGCGGTATATTCAACCTAGCTTCCTTTGCCCCTGAAACATGTATTTGGGACCTGCTGAGGTGTTTCCTCTTTGTGTGTTGGGCTGAGGATGTTTTCAGGCCCGACTTACTGCAGTTCGGTTTCAGAAGAGAGGGCACTAGGGAGGAAGTAAGAAATCAGTTGAACAACAAAGTGTGTATCTTTCAAAACGAAGTCTGTCCGAGTGAATATGGTGGACTGGTTGTGTAGGACCAAACCTCTCATTTCAACCTGCCCAGTTTTTACCTTAGTCATCGCAGGAGGAGGACAGAAAGATTAGGACAGACTTGCAGAGAAATGCCCCGGGGCGTTAATCAGGGGCGAAGGTTTGAGATAAGTAGGTGTGGTTGGCTGGCAACTGTCGTCAGGGAAGTGACATGCAACCTGCAGCGATGTGACGGATCTCTTCTTTGCGTGTTTGTACAGCACAACTCTGTTGGAAGATTCCCCTGACAGCAACAGTGAGTGGTTTGGGTACGTGCTGTTTACAATGGGTCCCTCCTGTCTTTCTGTGTGGAGGCCTGAAATGCACTTCCTCTGGTCTGGAGTTGCACGCACAAAATTCTGGCATCCCCTGAGTCCGAGGATTCCAGATGTTCAGCCTTTTCCCTACCCATTCCAGTATCGTCCAAATAATAGTTCTGTTAAACCTGGTTATTATGGGACAGCTGGCAGACTTTTGCATTGCTGCTCGCTTCACTAGAGGGTCTCCATGTGTTTAGTAGATTTCTCTATTCTCAACCTGAAAACTGTTGTTCACTTCGAGTTATTGATAACCTTTACGTTGGGTTCAGAGTGGATACCCTTATGTATGCTGTTTGCAGTTTGCCACTTTATTCACCTACGTTCCTTTTTAGCTTTCCCTTTTCTGCGGGTTTATATAGCCTTGCGAGCGTCTCACTCAGTCTCTCTTTCACACTTGGTCTCTCGTGTATCCTGCATGTTCTGACTTGGCTCCGCCGAAGCCCCCGTTGAGAGATTGATGTGATGTAACTACTTCTTGGGCCACAGGCGGCAGCCCAAATGGCAGCCGCTTCCCCTTCCGTGTTCAGACAGCCGAGTGGCCTTGGGGCCTGAGTGGTGGTGTTAGTCAGCTGCACTCAATGCCCCCTTCAGACTGAACCACTACTCCATCACCAACAACTGAGCCCTAAATAGCACCCTATTACCCATATAGCTCAGTGCACTGGTTTTGCCCAGAGCCTGTGTGGAGCTGCGGCCTTTTGAGTCTACTGGCTAATGGCTGATTGGGCTCTGGTCAATGTAAGTGCCCTACAAGTGGAACAGGGTGTTGTTTGAGACAAATATGTTTGTGAATGCTGTGTTTACAGTCTTCCAACCCTTGTAGCTTTCTGCTTTCTTGTAGGCCAAGAGATGGATGGGAGTGGAACTTTTTACTCTGATTGACTTTAGGCCCAATATACAATTTTGTTTGTGTCACAGTAATCGTTTCAAGCACAGCTGGAATCTCTTAAGGGTCTCAGCAGTGTTCCATATTGGGTTCTGTACGTTGTGTTCTCTGGGCCTGTGAATGGGCGGTTGAGTGTGTGTTTGTCATTGGCAACAAGACACCCGGGTGAGGTCAGTGTTTGGCCTGTGACTGCGGTACGGTGTGCAGTTCTACGAGGTGAAACGTTTACAGTGGGTCTGTCCCAAATGACAACTTATCCCCTATCAAGTACACTAGTTTGTGACTAGGGTCCATGGACCAGGGGCTGCCATTTGGGACGCTTACGTGTGTTTGCAGATGTTCAGCTTTACTGGCCAATCCACAGGCTGAGTAAAAGCCTTTGCACTGTATTTGACACTGCAGGTTAAGAGCTGCACAGACGATCACTACATGTGCAATATTAACATCGCAGAAGTATTTGGTTAAAATATTGAATTGTAATTTCTTTAAAATATTGCAATTACGGTTATGATTTGCGATTTTCAAACATGGGTGTAAACAGCATAGATAATCTCACATCAAAGTAGAGATTATAGCCTGCTTAATGTGCTATTAAACTGAATAAAATTTGAGTTTAAGTTCAGTGTTTTCTATTTGACACTTAGTTTTCACTTTTTCACATGATTGCTTGACGACGTAGAGGTCTCAGCAATGTAGCAAATATGATACAGGGTTATCAAAAACATATTTTATTCTTTATTAATTAATTTTGTTAGCGCCCTTTGACAGATTTATGTACAATGTACGTACGAGTCATAATTCTCTGGGCAAATGCGGGTTTGTATTCACACAAAGTAATAAAATGGGGAATTATGGTAATGCACTGTATGTCTCTACAACAGATCTCACTGGTAAACCTCACATTTCCTTTTGTCCCGCTTATAAACCATATCAACATTGACATTAACACACGTTTACCGGTAGAAATTTCCTTTTGTCAAGCAAAATGTTTAGGGCTGCAACTACTATTCGAAGAGAAAATCATTAACGTCGATAATAAAAATTGTTGCAGACGAATGTCATTATCGATTTGTTGGATCTACACGAGGCGCAGCAAAAAAAAAACATTTTAAAAGATGGCGGTGGCTACACCAGCGGGAAGTCGCGTAGGACGAGAAATTTTAAAAGTATGGGATCACTATGTTTAAGAATTCAACGGAAAATGTTTTTTGCAAAATTTGCAAAGCAGAACTCTCACCGTACAGGAGCACGACAGGAATGCATGAGTATTTAAAAAGAAAATGAGTTGTAGCCGTGATACAGAAGATGAAGAGTGCTCAGAATCTTACGTTAATATAATATAAATTTGTAACTCCATGAATAAAATAAATTACATTTATCATTGAAAAATAGTTCATCTTAAATGCATGGCTGAGTTAACGTCAAGTTTTTCATCTACAAACTGGTGATCCTCTTGAGCACATTGTGTTTGTGTATAGTTAAGCAGCTTCACCTAGCTAACCATTCACGGTGTTACTCATTAATTAATCCATTAGCGTCGAGTTTGGTCAGTTCTATATTTCTCCACTATAGAAACGTTTTCATTAACATTTACAATATCAGTCCAAAGTCTCTTAACCAGCCTCATGTAGTACCCTGGAATGCTTTTCCAACAGTCTTGAAAAAGATACTATGATAATTATTTGTACACAAGTTATTTGTTTTATAACTGTACTGCTTACAGTTGTTTTAATGAAGGCATTGTAAAAGGATGGGAAAAGCACTGAAAACTTTAAGGAACGTTTCAGGGAGAGTTAAATTTTTTCAAAATGAAACACTTAATTCGGGAATTGGTGTATTTTTTTCTATCCGATTGATCGATGAATCAAAGTAGTTATCGACAGATTGATTATCAAAATAGTTGTTAGTTGCAGCCCTAAAAATTATGCTCTATCACTATTTGCCTACTGGATGACATGTAGTAATGATTACATGCTCTCAACTTTCCACTGCATCAATCAAAATAAATCGAATTGATTTTATGAAGCCCTTTTTACATCAGCAGTTGTCACAAAGTGCTTTTACAAAACACCCAGCCTGAAACCCCCCCCAGAAGCAAGCAACAATTGTTAATGCACAGTGGCTAGGAAAAACTCCCTGAAAGGGGCCGAGACTTAGGAAGAAACCTAGAGAGGAAACAGGCTCTGAGGGTGGCCAGTCCTCTTCTGGCTGTGCCGGGTGAACATATTA
>JACXGI010010696.1:0-27409 GCA_016801175.1 Esox masquinongy
GGGGGGGGGGGTTCCACCAATGCTCCTCCTCTCATGGCCCCATTGGGAAAAAACTGAGAGTTTCACTGGACTGCAGAGTGCCAACAAGCTTTCGTCGCCCTGAAACGTGCCCTAGGAGAAGACCCCGTTTTGCCTCACCTGACCCGTCATGGCGCTTCATACTAGACACAGATGCCAGTAACGTCGGTATGGGGGCAGTGTTGGGGCAGCCCAGCCCGGAGGAAGAAAGGATGGTGTCCTACCTCAGTAGAACCTTCAGCAAATAGGAACGCCGATACTGCATGACACATTGGGAGCTGCTGCCTGTTGTAGCTGCAGTAAGACATTTTAAATACTAGCTATGTGGTGCCCCCTTTGTTATCCGCACTGACCACGCTGCTTTACAATTGCTGCTGTACTTGTATCCAGGCAGCTCTTCAACATCTGGATGGAGCACCGGGCCGGTGCACGCCATAGCCAACGCGGAAGCTCTGTCACGCCGTCCCTGTGTAGAAGAAGGCTGCGGCTGTGAAAAAAGAGTGGCTATAGAGAGAGAGAGCTGTGTGAGGAGTGCGGTACAGTGGCTGAGGTGAGCCAGCTGGGGCCTTCTGTGTGCAGTGAGACTCACCTGGTGGACGTCAGCAAGTGGAGAAAGAAACATGGGGAAGACAGGGAGCTGGCCACGGTACTACAGTGGGTCCCTGAGGGGTGACACCCACCCAGAGAAGGGGTGGCCCATCCCTCCCCGGCCACCAAGGGACTCTGGGCGGGGTTTAAGATGCTGCAGCTGGCCGGAGGGGGTGCTGCAGAGGGGTTGGGTGGCTCGAGCGACGGGAGAGGTCACCTGGCAACTGGTGGTTCCAAAGAGCCTCCCGCAGACCATGTTGGAGCAGTTACATGGGAGCATAGGCACTGGACACTTCAGGGCTACAAAGATGTTGACACGACTGAGGAAAGGGTTTTACTGGGGACGACACAGATGGGACGTAGAGGACTTTGCAGGCAAAAGTACATGAGTGTCCAGTAGGGGCTCCCTTAGAGAGGGTTGGAGTAGACCTGGTGGGCCTGTTCTCGGTTTCCGAGAGAGGGAATAGGTGGGTGGTAACAGCCATGGACTATTTCACCAAATGGCCTTAAGCCTATGCCCTCCATGACCAGGAGGCCAAGACCATTGTCGACGTGCTGCAGGGGGTTTCATCAGCTGTTTCGGGGTCATCCACAAGGACAAGGGAAAGAACCGAGTGTTCGTCGAGATGTGCCAGCAGCTGGAGGTCGAGAAGACACGCACCACCCCTCTCCACCCAGTGGAGAGGTTTAACAAAACATTAGCCCAGCAGCTGGCCATCCTCACGGCCCATAATCAAAAAGACTGGGACACGCTCCTTCCCCTGATCCTCATGGCATTCCGCTCCGCCGTGCAGGACTCCACCGTTTGCTCTCCAGCATTCCTTATTCTTGGGAGAGAACTGCAAACCCCAGCGGAAATGGCGTTTGGGCTCCCACCAGAAGAGGCCTTAACTACGCCAGGAAGCTCCAGGATCGACTCGAGACAGAGTTCGTCTGGCTTCCATTGGAGAGTGAGAGCGCAAGACAGAAGCGCAAATATGACACACACGTGAAGGTCCGCCACTTTGAAGCCGACAAACTGGTCTGGCTGCACAACCTATGCTAGGAAAAAGGGGCGGTGCCCGAAGCTCGACAACACCTGCATAGGGCCATGTCGGGTCCTGGATTGAAATTTCCATTGTAGTGGCAGAGGTGGGGATGATTGAGATGAGTGATTGTGTATGGGCCCTGACGGCGGGGGTTGGTATTGATGGATGGACATAATGGGAGAAGATATGATGTCAGGACTGCCCTTTTGTCTTGCAAATCTGCAGTAGAACTCATTCAGGACATTGGCAAGTCGCAGGTCATTAATGGAGGGGGGGGATTTAGGCTTGTAGTTGGTAGCCTGTTGGAGGCCTCTCCAAACAGAAGCAGAGTCGATGGCTGAGACCTGTTGTTTTAATTTATCTCCATACAGGCACTTGGCTTCCTTCACTGCCTTACCAAAGCTGTATTTAGCTTCTCTGAACCTGTCTCTGTCCCTGCTCCTGAACAACCTCCTCCTTTTCCAAATGCAACTGTTTAACTGTGAACCAGGGTTTGTCATTGTTTTAACTCACCTTGGTCTGTGTTGGTAGGCAGCTGTCTTCACAGAAGCTGATATATGATATCTCAACATCAGTGTACTCACCCAGGCTATTAGTAGCAGACGTAAAAATGTCCCAATCAGTGCATTCCAGACACGCATGCAGAGCCTCTGTCACTTCACAGCTCCACTTCTTTGACCTTCGCACAACAGGCTTAGAAAGTTGTAGTTTTTGCTTGTATGCGGGTGTTACATGGACCATGACGTGGGAGATTCCCAGAGCAGGGCGGGGGAAAGCATGATAGGAACTGTTGATTGTAGTGTAGCAGTGATCCAAAGTGTTTGCCTCTCTGGTCGGGATTTTAATAAACTTTTTATATTTCGGGAGTTTGTGGCTTAGGTTGCCATTGTTGAAGTCGCCAATGACAATAACTAAGGAGTCCTGGTATAGCTGATCCGCCCCGAGTATCTGTTCAGCTAGCTGTCGTTGTGTCTCGTGCACATTGGCTAGAAGTGGAATGTAAACACTGACCAGGATAAATGGTGAGAATTCCCTCGGGCTGTTGAAAGGCTTGCAGTTGATAAAAAAGTATTCCATGTCAGGAGAACAGTATCGTAGTATGAGAGTCACATCATTGCCCCAGCCGTTGTTAATGTAGAAACATATTCCTCCTCCCTTCGTTTTGCCTGAGAATTCTGAGAATTCTGTCACGATCCGCCCGGAAGATTGAACGTTCCTGGTATCAGTGTCCATAGTCCACTGCACCTCGAGTGTAAAAGCACCCCAGTGTGTTTACCTCGCCGACGGTGTTTCACTGCTTGACACAGTACAGTACAGATGTAACTTTGACCACCATGTCCAGTAATTCAACAGATGTTACGAGAAAATCCGGGAATAAATCCACAGGAGTTGTTTCCCTGATGTATATGATCTCTTCTCTTGAGAAAACAATCCGAGAATTGTCGCAGAACACTAACTTACTACACAAAATAAGACAAAAAATTGTGTACCAGCAAACCTAGGTGGCCAAGTGCGGCGCCATCTTGTTATGAAAATCCAAATAACCTGAAATATTTTGATTTTTTTGTCTAAAGCAGTTTGACAATAAGAAATCTTTTGAGTTTTTTTTATTCCACAGAGCTAGAATCAAGTCTAACTGTAGTTAAGGATCTCCGATCACTCTTCCCCAATGAGCAGTTAATGTCACCATCCAAAATACAGTTTTTCCTTGATTGCTAAAACCCATTTGTCCACTCTGACATCACATTTTCAAAACAGTTAATACACAGGCTTAAACTTAGGTTCGCTGGCCAAAATGACTAATTCCGTTTGCAAAATGCTCTAACACTCACAAAAACAAATATTTTCATCAAACACCACAACGTCTGGTCAAATTAATATATTATTTCCATCAAACATTACACAATGGACAACAAAATACAGCTATCAATATGAACCAGTTCAACCTTACAGTAATCTGTGTTTTATGCCTGTGCCTTTTGTTAATACTTTACATAATTATAATATGTGCCAAATAGCAAGCAAGCATATCACAGCATGAATTGTATTATTATCTCCAAAGAAGATTTTACTAGAGATAACAAACCCTGCTGCACTTTTTATACTTTTTTTGAGATGCCCTGTTGAAATACTGTAAAAAAACAGACATTTGCTAAGAAAGTTCATTTTATTCTTGTGTGCAGGTCTTTCCGTGCCCGTGCACTGTCGTTGACATGTAAAGACCTACAGTAAACACCTAGACAAAATCGGACATTCGTTATGGTGACGTTTTACTTTAGTACTGCATTCTTCACCAAAACTGACCCCTGTTCAAAAGTCGGCATACCCTTAGTTCTTAATACTGTGTATTCCCCCCTTTAGCATCAATGACAGGGTGCAGTCTTTTGTAATAGTTGTCTAGGCCCCGAATTCTTGCAGGTGTTATAGCTGCCCATTCGTCTTGGCAAAATGCCTCCAGTTCAGGCAAAGTCTTTGGTTGTCTTGCATGAACCACGCGTTTGAGATCTCCCCAGAGTGGCTCGATGATATTAAGGTCAGGAGACTGTGATGGCCACTCCAGAACCTTCACCTTTTTCTGCTTCACCTTTTTCTGCTCACACACCCCCAAAACATCAGTGAGCCATGCACCATGCCTCAAAGTGGGTTTGGTATTATTTTCACTATAGGTCTTGTTGACCCCTCTCCAAACATAGCGCTTATGGTTGTGACCATAAAGCTCTATTTTGGTCTCGTCACTCCAAATTACAGTGTGCCAGAAGCTGTGAGGCGTGTCAAGGTTTTGTCGGCATATTGTAACCAGGCTTTTTTTGTTTCATTGGCGCAGTAAAGGCTTCTTTCTGGCAACTCGAACATGCAGCTAATTTTTGTTCAAGTATCGTCGTATTGTGCTCCTTGAAACAACCACAGTATTTTTTTCCAGAGCAGCCTGTATTTCTCCTGAGGTTACCTGTGGGTTTTTCTTTATGTCCCAAACAATTCTTCTGGCAGTTTTGGCTGAAATCTTTCTTGGTCTACCTGACCTTGGTTTGGTATCAGGAGTTCCCCCGAATTTTCCACTTCTTAATAAGTGATTGAACAGTACTGACTGGCATTCGCAAGGCTTCCATCTTTATAAAGTTCCATTACCTTGCTACGCAGGACTTTTGACATTTCTTTTCTGCTCCCCGTGGCTCAGAATCTAGCCTGCTCAGTGCATCCACGTGAGAGCTAACAAACTCATTGACTATACATGGACACTAATTGCAATTTAAAAAGCCACAAGTGCGGGAAATTCACCTTTAATCGCCATTTTCACCTGTGTGTGTCACCTTGTGTGTATGTAACAAGGCCAAACATTCAAGGGTATGTAAACTTTCGATCAGATTTGTCATATTTTCCAAAACAATCCCAAAATTTAACAATTTCTACCAGGGTATGCAAACTTATGGGCACAACTGTACTGTATATAGATTGTAAGCACTTGTCCAGCGTTCCATTTACCTTGGAATTTGGAACTCGGTACTGGGAATGACGTCACACCCGAGTTAACCGCATTCCAGTGTCCAAAGTCGGATAACAAGATGGATGCCTTTGTTGTGTTTACCCTTTCAGAATATATACAATATTTTTCATTGTGTAGAAAAATGTTTTGACCTTTTTTTAATCAGCCATTCCGTAACCAGTAGACTAACCTGTAACCTGGATGGGCGAGTGCTCTTCAGAATATTGTAACGTTAGCTATATCTGTCATTTTCCTAAATAACTTATAAAACTAGTCTCCTAAATGGCATACATATAATATCCGTTTTACTGTTGGTACAAGGTGCTGCCATCTTGGATTATGAAATTGGGGCTAGTGGGGTTCCGACTTGAGGGGGCGTTCCAGTTGAAACATCCGACTTGATACTCGGAAATTCCGACCTCCGAGTACAATTTGAACCCGCTATGAGAATCACTTGTCAAAATTTTGTTTTTTCTTTTTTTACCACTGTGACAGTCTCCTTCCCCGCTAAATTCCCAAGCATATGGGTAGAAGAGGTAAGGACTGTTATCTTATCAGGATCTAGATATGACAAAGAGTCAGGCAAGGGCCAGCTGTCAATATCATCTCGCTCTGGATAATGGTGAATTTCCCCTGAGAAGATGTATTTTGAGTATATTTGCGAGAATGTAATACCATTACCTGAGGAGAACTCTCCGGTGTCCAGGGGGAAGGGGTAAAGAAGGACTCTGCAGGGAGCAGTGTCACAGTTCTGCTGTAAATGTTCCTGAACACCCGAGTGTCAAAGAGGAACTCAAAGGGCCCGTCAGTTACTGGGTCAGAGGTGGGTCTACCGGGAGGGTCCGCATACTTGACAATGCCTACCCTTGATGGATCTAATCGCTGGAAGTCGGGTATCCACTGGCACTTCAGCCCCACTTGGGTCTCGTTCAGTCGGGGCTTGAGATGGCTCTCCAGGTGGTGATGTGTGGTTGTCGAGTTCTTTTGCTTCCTCCTCCGGATTTGGCTGTTGCATCACTTCCGTGGTCTGAGGTTCATCAGATTCTGGTCTTCTTTGTTTGCCAGTATCAGAAGAGTGTTCCCTGGTGTTATTTCAAACCCCACCGGACTGTGTTGGAATATGAATGTGGACAATCTCGGTAGGGATGAGCAAGGATAGTCTAATATTCAAATATCCTAAATTAATTTAGTATTCGTGGGTGTAAAACATTTTTCTCCACATTTTTGTACATAGCCTATAAGTATTTTTTTTTTTACCTGAATTTAATTTTTCTAAATACTATTACAATTCCAATCTCACATTTTTACATATGTTGATATACCATGACATTTAAAAAAGGTATATTTTTTACGTTGTTTTAACATGCGCTCCTTCATACGTGTTTGTTGTTTACGATCGTCCAGTGGGCCCGCCAGTCAGAATGAAGCAATATATACAGTACAGCATAGCCTACTGTTAGCAAGTGGATGAAAGTAAACTAATTCAAAGGGAAGATGGAATATACTTACTGAAATAATGTTACCTACGGAAATATTTGGCCACAAAACGCTACATAAAGTTAGACTGTGGAATCCAAGGCAATTGAAATTGCAGAAAACGGTGAGTTAAGCAAATAGCGTATAGCTGGCGAGCTTAGCTAACTCGCTTTTTTAGACCCCTCCATCCAATAAACTCAGTGTTATGTGTTGTTAAATATTGTCTTCTAGTTCTGTTGCTGAGTTTTTTGCGTGTCTACCACACTGCTTCCTCCATATGCGTGCTCGCTCTTTTGTCACACGAATGGCCATTAAGCCAATGTTCCTTTGAGCGTTATGAAGTAGCACTAATGTTGTATTTATAGTTTTATCGTATAGTAAAATCTTGTCAAATGCACATACATAATTTCAGAATATATGATGGTCTGCACCACAGAGGCTGCATTTCATGGGAGATTCACAGTTTTTTGACCAATGTGGATCTGGGGCCGTATTCACAAAACATTATCATACCACTAGGAGGACTCCTAAACAGCACAAAAAGTTCCTAGCTAAGAGTTTCCTCTTAAAATGTATTCACACAGCTGCTAAGACTAACCTTTACTAAGGAACAGGAAGAAATTTTGAGCTATGAGAAAGGGCGGGGTTTAGGCTGTTGCTATGGATGATGAACAAGCTTACTTACTATGCCCACAGAGATTGGCTGATAGGGGAGGGGACAATGTCAGGGAATTCATGAAAGTAATACTGTAGAACAATGTGACATGTTGCCGTATTGAAAAAATATATTAAAATTAAAATGTAGGTTAAGTGTCACTGATTCAACATGAAACAAAGAATGACATACTGACTAGTTAAGATATGTTCAGCCTATTGTCAGCCTCTTACATGTCTGGCAGCTCGTAAATAAATGTATGTTACTCTTTTGATGGTGCAATAATTCATGAAATAATGTTTCCCAGCACCAACTACACCAGGTGGTCGAGCTATGGCCATGAAGTCGGCTTTGTTGCTTTGCGGTTGGTGAACATTATGAAGAGACAGAATGATTTGTCACACGATATGGGCTCTGGGGAGGGCATTTATTGTTTGATGTAATATTCCACTGACAGATGATTGAGATATGCAGCGCAGACAAACTACGTATAACTGCAATTTTCCTGTGGCCAAGTAGCATACAGTAGTCACAATCTTGACCTCCAGTGTTATTGGGTTGTTTCTGTTTGTTGGTTAAGTGACAGCCTCCCTGATTAGCTCTACTATGGTCATAATACCCTTGCGATTAAAGTTGGGACTGACACCCATATTTTTTAAGAGTTACTCCTAAATCTGCAAGTTAGGAGCAACTTTTAGCCTTAAGATGTTTTGTGAATACGGACCTTGTGCCTTAACAGTTCCTACAGTAAACATAATCACAATTGGCTGCTAGGTGGTTAAACGAGCCGTACATTTTGCATTCTTTAGGCTGGCCTACGTATAAGACCAAGCCACGCCAAGGTCCTAATTGAATAATAGGTGGCAGGTGATGAAAGCTGCCGCCAGTTAAATCCTTACTCAAACGTACTTGGAACTTGTATGCTCCAGTCTTTTTTCTTTCCTCACCTTTATTCTGAGAGCTGTGTAGGAAGGTGCAATTTAACACTAGAACACCCAAATGCCTACCCCAATTGGCGTTTGAGTGTGTAATTAAAATAAAACTGCCATTTTGAAAGCTACACCCTCCTCCTTCCATGACTTTTCCTAAATAGGCATATATTACATTGTTCCATTGTCGGAATTCTAAACTGATGAACAGAAAACTATTTAGAGATTTTTTACCTGTTTTTTTTTTGCCCTGTTTTCCTACTTAATCCGCCAACAGCCCACGCCACTTAGCATTGGTACCCAAATGGTACCCAGGCGCTAATCACCCCTCACTGAATGCATGACATCAATGGATGAATGCGCAATACTACCAGATGAATGGAAACTTAATTAGGCTATTATTGAAACATAATACAAATGATATAGGCTACTTATCACTTGGGTTACTGTTTTTCAATAGGATATTCAGCTCATTGTGTAGGCTAATTCATCAAATATAAATCGAAAATATAAATCTACATTATTTTACATAGGGAAAGAGAAACTAAATCGCACAAACAGCCAATTCATTTTGGACCTTGTCTTTTTCTAATAACTCCTCTCAGTTTTTCGATAACTTATTCATGTCACCTATACAACAATCTAAGATTACAATAATCTAGGAGAAGAGAGCTATGCATTGGCGTTGAAAACAACTCGATAGCTCCACTACAACCCCCGGGAGAGACTTGCAAATACACACTGTTCATAGCCTACTCATTTTGGACCTTGTCCTTTTCTATGTATTCTTTTTTGTCATTTTTTTTCATATGACCAGACCTACAATAATGTGTTTGTATTGAATTTTTCAAATTAATTAACTATTTAAAACAAACAAATTCTGTAATTCTTATTTTAGACTTCATCTTCATTGAGCCCTAACATCATGATAATCTCTCCAGACTGTCAGGTTGTGAAATCACTGAGAAAGGCTGTGCTTCTCTGGTCTCAGCTCTGAAGTCAAACCCCTCACACCTGAAAGAACTGGATCTGAGTAACAATGATCTGAAGGATGCAGGAGTGGAGAAGCTCTCTGCTTTGCTGAAGGATCCACAATGTAGACTGGAGATTTTGAGGTGAGTAGGCTAATAGTTTGTATTTGTCACACTAGTCCAGAACTCCAAATTTGGTCCATCAGGCTAATTTGGGGTGACGATGTCACAGTGTTTTATTTGGTCCCTGAAGTTCCTAAATGTGAGATAGCAGTAAAGCAATCAAGAGTGTTTGGGATTTATCTCTGTTTCATCCCTCCTCCCCATTATGTTTCTTCCATGTGGATTTTACCCAATCACTACCAATGTCAGTATACAACAAGTTATTGGTCCTTTAAGGTATCTGGTTAAAACTTGGGGTCACACGCTGTTGTGACTTTAAATCCATTAACTGCATAATGTTTACAAATTGCCTTTGTATGTTTGATAAGAAAAAAAATTATACAGACAGGTGGAGTATATTTTAAAAAGAAAATGTGTACAGGGCCATCGCAATATTCAGACATTCCACCAGTCCCAATTCAGCACCTATGCCCTACACACTTGCTCTGAGTGCTCTTCATGGTGACATGTGGATGACAAAACCCAGACCGTGACTTCCAGAGTGGATAGGTGTTTAATAAACAGATCAACATTGGGACACTTGAAATTTCAATGATGCAATTCATGGTCCACTTTTAATTAATAAAATGGAAATTAAATTCATATTTACTAATGCCTCTTATTGTTTTAGATAAATTATCCTCATTACCAACTGAACATTTAATTTAAGAGCTATTTTGTTTGATAAATGTGTCATTTACCAGACTTAAACAAATGCCCATCATATAATTTGGCCTTCAGTGTTAAATTGTGCCAGCTCAATAATAATGCAGTGTCATATTGGATTCCACTTCGCTTGTGGAGGTTACCTTGTTGGACACTCCTGCACCACTGACAGTTTTCTCTCCCTCAGCTTTGTGACACTGGGGCAAATGGTGGAAGCTCACGCAACACACACATGTTCCAATCCATTTTGTATTCCTTTCTTTTCATATTCTTAGAGGGTTCATTCACATGCTAGAAATCCTTGAAAATTCTTTACATTAGTTCTAATGTGTGGTCTTTTCAAAGTAAAAAAATGCATGAAAGTATTGGTGGGACGGTCTGATGTACTGATGTACTAATTTACTGCAGTTTTACTGAGTCATGTTTCAAAAGAATGTAGCTGGCCTTCGTGGGTCTACCTGAATACACTAATATTAGAATAATCTCACAGGAGACTTCTACTGCAGAAACTCATGCCCCTTTCTTTATTACTCACTTCATGAAACTCTCCTTACGGAAACCCGAGGGAGATTTCAATCAACCCTGATCACGTTTGAATATACTGTATATAAAACCACCAGTGGGGGGTACGTAAAAACCCAATACATGTACTCCATGTTACTTGCTACAGTAACAATAAAAAGTGAATGAGTATGTTACAAATAAATATTTACTACCCAAATAATTTGACATTCAGGTGTCTAATACTTTTGCAGAGTACTGTATATCCCTATCGCAACTTTGCTCGCATCATAATAAATAACATTTTGCATTACTTTAACTTTGCCCCACTGCACAAGAACATCTCTATACACCTGTAACTCTACTGGTCTGGACACTGAAAGATCCATTATAGATATTCTTCTTAGGCTGGACAAAGTTAGTGACATGAGATCAACCTTTTCATTTGAAACCACTTTATCCATTGACTTTCAAATATTTTTTTTAATTATCTTTTTATTTTTTACATTATCCTAAACATTACTATGGATGCACAGTTACAAAAATAAATTGCTACCTGCGAGGCAAACCCCCCATTCTGACTGAACTCATAATCATTGACATTTATACACGGACACTAATTGCAGTTTAAAAAGTCACAGGTGTGAGAAGTTTACCTAAAATTGCCATTCTCACCTGTGTGTCACCTTGTGTGTCTGTAACAAGGCCAAACATTCAAGTGTGTGTAAACTTTCGATCTGGGCCATTTGGGTGATTTCTGTTATCATTATGTTTGAAAAAGGAACCAAACAACTATGTGATAATAAATGGCTTCATTTTGATCACTATCCTTATATAAAATATTTTTTTTGCATGATTAGTCATATTTTCAAAATCAATCCCAAAATTACACAATTTCTGCCAGGGTATGCAAACTTATGAGCACAACTGTATGTAGATTGTAAGGACTTGTCCAGCGTTCCATTTACCTCGGAAGTTGGAACTGGGAATGACGTCACACCCGAGTTATCCCCAGTTGATCACATTCCAGTGTCCAAAGTCGGAAAACAAGATGGACGCCTTTGTTGTGTTTGCCCTTTCAGAATATATACAATGGTTTTCATGAGGGGGCGTTCCAGTTGAAACATCCGACTTGGAACTCGGAAATTCCGCCCTCAGAGTACAAATGGAACGGCTATGAGAATCACATGTCCAATTTTTTTTTTTTTTTTTTACCACTGTGACAGTCTCCTTCCCCGCTAAATTCCCAAGCATATGGGTAGAAGAGGTAAAGACTGTTGCCTTATCAGGATCTAGATATGATGAAGTGTCAGGCAAGTGCCAGCTGTCATTATCATCTCGCTCTTGATAATGGTGAATTTCCCCTGAGGGAGAAGATGTATTTTGAGTGTATTTGTGAGGATTTAATACCATTACCTGAGGAGAACTCTCCGGTGTCCAGGAGGAAGGGGTAAAGAAGGACTCTGCAGGGAGCAGTGTCACAGTTCTGCTGTAAATGTTCCTGAACACCCGAGTGTCAAAGAGGAACTCAAAGGGCCCATCAGTTACTGGGTCAGAGGTGGGTCCACAGGGAGGGTCCGCCTCCTCGACAATGCCTACCCTTGATGGATCTAATCGCTGGAAGTCGGGTATCCACTGGCACTTCAGCCCCACTTGGGTCTCGTTCAGTCGGGGCTTGAGATGGCTCTCCAGGTGGTGATGTGTGGTTGTCGAGTTCTTTTGCTTCCTCCTCCGGATTTGGCTGTTGCATCACTTCCGTGGTCTGAGGTTCATCAGATTCTGGTCTTCTTTGTTTGCCAGTATCAGAAGAGTGTTCCCTGGTGTTATTTCAAACCCCACCGGACTGTGTTGGAATATGAATGTGGACAATCTCGGTAGGAATGAGCACGGATAGTCTAATATTCAAATATCCTAAATTAATTTAGTATTTGAGTACTTGTGGGTGTATAACATTTTTCCCAACATTTTTTTACATAGTATTATTTATTTTTTGAGGTTGAAATATATAGACCTGAATATTATTTTTCTAAATACTATTACAATTCCAATCTCACATTTTTACATATGTTGATATACCATGACATTTAAAAAGGTATATTTTTTACGTTGTTTTAACATGCGCTCCTTCATACGTGTTTGTTGTTTACGATTGTCTAGTGTAGCGGGCCCCGCCAGTCAGAGTGACGCAATATATACAGTACAGCATAGCCTACTGTTAGCAAGTGGATGAAAGTTAACTAATTCAAGGGAAGATGGAATATACTTACTGAATTAATGTCACCTTTGGAAAAATTATTTGGCCACAAAACGTTACATAAAGTTAGACTGTGGAATCTAAGACGGTTGAGAGTGCAGAAAACAGTAAGTTAACAGCATATAGCTGGCTAGCTTAGTTAACTAGCTTTTTTGGACTCCCCCATCCAATAAACGTAATTTTATGTGTTGTAAAATATTGTCCTTTATTTCTGTTGCTGAGTTTTTTGCGTCTACCACACTGCTTCCTCCATATGCGTGCTTGCGCTTTTGTCACATGAATGGCCATTAAGCCAATGTTCCTTTGCGTATTATGTAGTAGCGTTAATGTTGTATTATTATTTATTATTATTATTATTATTCTATAAAACATATCTTTCGGGTATAACCGAAAACTATTAGAATATTAACGCGCACTATTTGGATACTAAAATCTTGTCAAATGCACATCCCTAAATTTCAGAATATAAGATGGTCTGCACCACAGATGCTGCATTTCATGGGAGATTCACAGTTTTTTGACCAATGTGGATCTGGGGCCGTATTCACAAAACATTATCATACCACTAGGAGGACTCCTAAACAGCACAAAAAGTTCCTAGCTAAGAGTTTCCTCTTAAAATGTATTCACACAGCTGCTAAGACTAACTTTTACTAAGGTTCAGGAAGAAATCTTGAGCTAAGAGAAAGGGCGGGGTTTAGGCTGTTGCTATGGATGATGAACAAGCTTACTTACTATGCCCACAGAGATTGGCTGATAGGGGAGGGGACTCTGTCAGGGAATTCATGACAGTAATACTGTAGAACAATGTGACATGTTGCCGTATTGAAATAAAGATATTAAAATTAAAATGTAGGCTAAGTGTCACTGATTCAACATGAAACAAAGAATGACATACTGACTAGTTAAGATATGTTCAGCCTATTGTCAGCCTCTTACATGTCTGGCAGCTTGTAAAGAAATGTATGTTACTCTTTTGATGGTGCAATAATTCATGAAATAATGTTTCCCAGCACCAACTACACCAGGTGGTCGAGCTATGGCCATGAAGTCGGCTTTGTTGCTTTGCGGTTGGTGAACATCATGAAGAGACAGAATGATTTGTCACACGATATGGGCTCTGGGGAGGACATTTATTGTTTGATGTAATATTCCACTGACAGATGATTGAGATATGCAGCGCAGACAAACTACGTATAACTGCCTTTTTCCTGTGGCCAAGTAGCATACAGTAGTCACAATCTTGATCTCCAGTGTTATTGGGTTGTTTCTGTTTGTTGGTTAAGTGACAGCATCCCTGATTAGCTCTACTATGGTCATAATACCCTTGCGATTAAAGTTGGGACTGACACCCATTTTTTTAAGAGTTACTCCTAAATCTGCAAGTTAGGAGCAACTTTTAGCCTTAAGATGTTTTGTGAATACGGACCTTGTGCTTTAACAGTTCCTACAGTAATCATAATCACAATTGGCTGCTAGGTGGTTAAACGAGCTGTACATTTTGCATTCTTTAGGCTGGCTTACGTATAAGACCAAGCCACGCCAAGGTCCTAATTGAATAATAGTTGGCAGGTGGTGAAAGCTACCGCCAGTTAAATCCTTACTCAAACATACTTGGAACTTTTACGCTCCAGTCTTTTTTCTTTCCTCACCTTTATTCTGAGATCTGTGTAGGAAGGTGCAATTTAACACTAGAACCCCCAAATACCTACGCCAATTGGCGTTTGAGTTTTTAATTAAAATAAAACTGCCATTTTGAAAGCTACACCCTCCTCCTTCCATGACTTTTCTTAAATAGGCATATATTACATTGTTCTGTTGTCGGAATTCTAAACTGAGCGTTGGTACCCAAATGGTCCCCCGACACTAATCACCCCTCACTGAATGCATGACATCAATGGATGAATGCGCAATACTCCCAGATGAATGGAAACTTAATTAGGCTATTATTGAAACATAATACAAATGATATAGGCTACTTATCACATGGGTTTCTGTTTTTCAATAGGATATTCAGCTCATTGTGTAGGCTAGTTCATCAAATGTAAATCCAAAATGTAAATCTACATTATTTATGTAGGGAAAGAGAAACTAAATCACACACACAGCCTATTCATTTTGGACCTTGTCTTTTTCTAATAACTCCTCTCAGTTTTTGATAACTTATGTCACCTATAGAACAATCTTATATGCCAGTAATCTAGGAGACTAGAGCTATGCATTGGCGTTGAAATCAACTTGATTGCCCAACAACAACCCCCGGGAGAGACGTGCAAATACGCGCAGTTCACAGCCTATTCATTTCAGACTTATTTTTCTATGTATTCTTTTTTGTCGTTTTTTTCATATGATGACACAGTTCACTTTTTCGGAGTACATGACCACAGTGATCACGGTGTCCCTCTTGCTAGTAAGGTGAAGCACACTGATAAAATTGGATTGGAGGCACCGTTTAGCGGTAGTGTGGCTTTCACTTAGGTATTTGTTGGTCACCTTGAGCGGAACCATTTGCGTAATTCATGTATACTATGGTAGGACTCAGAGCACTGGCTCATAATGTCCAAACAATAGCAAGTGACAATTCTGAATTAATAGTATTTCTACAGTACACACCTGGTGAAATTGCATGTATGGGCCATATCATATTTCCACTGGAGTGGTGCTGCAATCGCAGTGTGATTGTGAGGCCAGATAACACCAAATCTATCAAGCTACACACATTGAATTGGAAGCCCATTAACGCTAGGACTGCCAGACCTTTCATAGCCCCAGTATCTGCCAGTGCCGAACGCAGTTTCAAGTCATTAGCATATGAATTGTCCTTATTACCATACACATTCTCCTCTGCAGCATCACCATCCAGCTAGAGTATCAGTTCACCTACTGGATTGTCATCAAACTATATAGAATAGTCTAAAATATAATGAATTACAGAATTTGTTTGTTTTAATTGGTAAATGTATTTGAAGAATTCCAGAATGTGTTTGTATTGAATGACTTATCATACGGAAAAAAAACGATTAAGAAGAGAATACAAGGAACGATTTCTAAGAACACAGGCTATAGAATTTTCATTGGTTTATTAGGCCCTACAAATATACAAAATGAAAAATACACAGCCAATCTATAGGTGACATGAATAAGTTATTGAAAAACCGAGAAGAGTCTTTAGTAAAAGACAAGGTCCATTTCTCGAAATGAATTGGCTATGCGAATGGCGCATATTTGCAGGACTCTCCCGGCAGTTCTAGTGGGGCTATCGAGTTGATGTCAAGTTGTCGAGTAGCCTACAGTATCTTGTTTGTATTGTGTTTCAATAATAGCCTAATTAATTTGTTTAATGGTAATGGAAATCTTCATTCAAATTCAACCAAGGCTCTGATCATTCACCTGGGAGTATTGTGCATTCATCCATTGATGTACAGTAATTAATTCAGTGAGGGGTGAGTAGCGCCTGGGTACCATTAGCCTGCCTGGGTACCAACTCTATGTGGCGTGTGCTTTTGGCGGATTAAGTTGGAAAATGGGGTAAAATAACAGTTAAATAGTCTCTAAATAGATTTCCGTTTGTGAGTTTAGAATTCTGACATTTAAGAAAAGTCATGAAAGGAGGTGGGTGTAGCTTTCAAAATGGCAGTTTTATTTATAAAAACTCAAATGGCAATTGGTGTAGGGTTTTGCCAGTCCTAGTGTTAATACTTATGAACTACAATCCAAAAGGAATCTCAGTCGTTTTTTAAAGAAGGACCTCCTGGCGCAACACATACAGCATTGAAAGTTCTAGCACTCCAGGACTAAGGACTGATATAACTGTATTCCTCTCATACCTAATTGTTGGTATGGAATGTGTTCCTATTGAAACTTGATACTTGTTTATTTGACTTAGCTTGAATATGTCAACTGCACTTGACTTGATACTTGTGTCTCTTGACTTGTGATCTGACTTGAGACTTGCTTGTAATGACTTGCAACTGGACTTGAAACTCAAAGGTAAAGACTTGAGATGTGACTTGACCACAGTGACTTGGTCTCACCTCTGAATTTAACTCTAAAATGCACAGTCAGGCCAAAAAAATTATCAACAGGTAATTTTTTATTTATTAATCTATAACAAAAATAGAAAAATAGCCTGTTGAACACTGACGAAAATAACAAAATTCTCCTTTGCGCTTGCCTACAGGCTATAAACAGTCACAAAAATGGATCATCCCTCTTCAAAAAGCAGAGAGACTCACAACTGACATGAAAAGTGCAGTAATTCAAAATAATGAAAAGTAAACAATATAGGCTGAAAACGAGAATTAGAATAACCTAGGCCGCCTATATGTTGTTCTCTAAAATATATAGGCCTAAGAGAATACACTAAAGAGAATATCCGATCAAAGTTACCCTCATTTGCATTTTAAGCTGTAGCCTATACATTTTTCCGTCTGTATTTATTAGTTTTACATGTTCAGAAAGACTTCAGACAATACATTACTTGAATATTACTCAATATTTTTATTTTGGAGGAGCTGTGGCAGAATACTGCTGCACCCCACACACCCCTACTTATGTAGTCCTTGTCAGTAATCCATTCTTTTGCAAGCATAACTCCATATGAAAAAAGCTCACAGAGATATGAAGAAATAACAGAGGCAATCACATATTATTTAGCCAAAGACATGCTCTAAAACACATGTTCATTGTTGTTTATCATATCGCAAGTCAAATTGCAATCACAATGTCTAGCAAAAAAACCCAGTATGTTTTCCTGTCCATATTGTTGAGCCCTAACATCATGATAATCTCTCCAGACTGTCAGTTTGTGGAATCACAAAGGAAGGCTGTGCTACCTTCTTCCATGTGGATTTTACCCAATGACTACCAATGTCAGTATACAAGTTATTGGTCCTTTAAGGTATCTGGTTAAAACTTGGGGTCACACGCTGTTGTGACTTTAAATCCATTAACTGCATATTGTTTACAAATTGCCTTTGTATATTTGATAAGAAATTGTATATTTAATTACACAGACAGGTAGTGTATATTTTAAAAAGAAAATGTGTACAGGGCCATCGCAATATTCAGACATTCCACCAGTCCCAATTCAGCCCCTATGCCCTACACACTTGCTCTGAGTGCTCTTCATGGTGACATGTGGATGACAAAGCCCAGACCGTGACTTCCAGAGAGGATAGGTGTTTAATAAACAGATCAATATTGGGACACTTGTAATTTCAATGATGCAATTCATGGTCCACTTTTAATTAATAAAATGGAAATTAAATTCATAGTTACTAATGCCTCTTATTGTTTTAGATAAATTATCCTCATTACCAACTGAACATTTAATTTAAGAGCTATTTTGTTTGATAAATGTGTCATTTACCAGACTTAAACAAATGCCCATCATATAATTTGGCCTTCAGTGTTAAATTGTGCCAGCTCAATAATAATGCAGTGTCATATTGGATTCCACTTCTCTTGTGGAGGTTACCTTGTTGGACACTCCTGCATCACTGACAGTTTTCTCTCCCTCAGCTTTGTGACACTGGTGCAAATGGTGGAAGCTCACGCAAACACACTCCATGTTACTTGCTACAGTAACAATAAAACGTGAATGAGTATGTTACAAATAAACACTTACTACCCAAATAAACGGCTTTAATTTGACATTCAGGTACCTAATACTTTTGCAGAGTACTGTATATCCCTATTGCAACTTTGCTCACATCATAATAAATAACAACATTTTGCACTTCTTTAACTTTGCCCCACTGCACAAGAACATCTCTATACACCTGTAACTCTACTGGTCTGGACACTGAAAGATCTATTATAGATATTCTTCTTAGGCTGGACAAAGTTAGTGACATGAGATCAACCTTTTCATTTGAAACCACTTTATCCTTTGACTGTCAAATAATTTTTTTATTTATTTTTTTCATTATCCAAAATATTACTATGGATGCACAGTTACAAAAATAAATTGTTACCTGTGAGGCAAATCCCCCATTCTGACTGAACTCATAACAAGAAATTATTTATTTCTGGCCAGCAGATGTTACTACTGCGAACTGTTTAATAACGAAAGTAATTCACCTTTTTTACACAATCTACAAAGGGTTAAGAAAGCCTAGGTTGCCCATCAATACTTGAAAGTGCTTAGACTTTGTTAATGTAAGTAGTTTGTGATCAACTCTGTGCAGGCTGTCTGGTTGTCTGGTCACAAAGGAAGGCTGCGTTTCTCTGGTCTCAGCTCTCAAGTCAAACAACTCACATCTGAAAGAGCTGGATCTGAGCTACAATCACCCAGGAGACTCAGGAGTCAGACTGCTCTCTGCTGGACTGGAGGATCCACACTGGAGACTGGAGAAACTCAGGTATGTCCTGTAGATGTTTTCAGTATTGAAAACATCAGTAATGTTAGTAATTACCACGTGCCCAAACCACTGACAGTTATAGCATCCCAACATCTTAGACACGTACACCTTTCATAGTAGCTCATGTACTTCAGTGTCACCTTTACTGGCAACCTGTCCTCCTTGAAATGCAACAACCCAGATGGACAATCCAACCTCATCCCATCTCTTGTTGTTTGCAACCTTATTTCATTTACTAGAGATCCTCTCTTAATGTTACTCATAATTTCCACACCGGGCCACCCCTGTTATCATTCCTTTAGTCCACTGTTCCCCTGTTTGCCCACATTCATTGCTTCACTCAATTCTAAACGTTTTCACATCCTTCACTCGCAGTGTATTTTCTGTCTGAACCCTTTCCCTACACAGCACCAGTCAGCTCCCATCTAATAACACTTTTGAACTGACCCCTCCCCCATCAATTATTTGATCAAAGCCGTCATCCTAATTCCCCCTATTGCCCCACCTCCACTAAACTTCAAAATCAATTTATACCCCACCCTTGCCTGGTTACCCACCTCTCAAGCCTTACCTTTCCTTTCCTTCACGCCACTCTCGGCCTCCGAGTTACCGCTTCAGTTGTTTGTTGTTTTTCTTATTTACTTTCAGTGATTTTAAAAAGAATAAAAGTCAAATGCTAGCAGAAGCTAGGTCATATTTGGTAATTTACTTCAATTATAACTTAAATGCCGTCTCCAAAAAAGTTGGGACGCTGTGTAAAATGTAAATTAAAACAGAATGCAAATCATTTAAACACTAAATAAAGAAAATATTACAAAAACAACATATCAAATGTTGAAACTGAGAAATGTTATCATTCCTTGAAAAATATTGGGGGTATGTAATTGTATTAGTGGTTGTGTTTTGCGTTATTGGAGCAAGCATTTTTATTCGGGGTGTGTAATTGTATAAGTGGTTGTGTTTTGCGTTATTGGAGCAAGCATTTTTATTGGGGGTGTGTAATTGTATTACTGGTTGTGTTTTTTGATATTAGGGGGAGTGTATTTATTGGGGGTGTGTAATTGTATTACTGGTTGTGTTTTTAGATATTAGATGGAGTATTTTTATTGCGGGTGTGTAATTGTATTAATGGTTGTGTTTTGCGTTAATGTGGGAAGTATTTTTATTGGGGGTGTGTAATTGTATTACTGGTTGTGTTTTTTGATTTTTGGGGGAGTATTTATCTAAATTTAACATAGGAACTGTTGTAAAATGTTCAACTTAAAGATATTATATTTCGTCTTGCTCGACGAAGACCAGGTCCCGGGCCTTGTGTCGAGCAAACTGGAATAAATACAGTCAATAGTCTGGTTCATTTGCTAGGTATGTATGTGTATTAATATATCTATATAATGTTTTACTAGGGTTAGTTATCTAGCTACAATACGCATAATAGTGGGTCCTGTGTTTAACTATGCACCCAGCTAGCTCGTTAACTGTAACACAAAACAACTCGCTACCGAACGTACTGCTAGCTAATGTACAGTAAGCTCTTAGTCGACTCTTACCTGATTTGGAGTACCACAATTACTCGGACTTCCTTGAACTGTTGTCACATTGTCAGTAACCATTTACATGGCTTGGCGAGTTGAATACAATTTGCTGGAATGCATTCTTGACACTGTACTGAAATGTTTGATTTTGACTTTGATGTGTATTTTTTTAAATAATATAAATTCATGTTCACCTTTCATGTGATCCCTAACCGCATGATATGAAAATGAGGTAAAACTTGGCAATTAGCAAATGATACAAATTCTAATAAAATTATAAACCGCACAAATATAACATAGGTACTCTAGAATAATGTTCAACTTTCAGATTTGGTCTTGCTCGCTGAAGGCCAGGTCCTGGGCCTTGCGTCGAGCAAGCTGGAATAAATACAATCAATAGTCTGGTTAATTTGCTAGGTATGTATGTGTATAAATAACTACATAAGGTTTTACTAGGTTTAGCATAATATTGCGTACTGTATTTAACTTCTGTGCCAAGCTACAGTGGAGCTCCAATGTTTGCATACCCTTGGAGAATTGGTTATGTATGTACCATTTGTAAAGAAAACATGAGTGAGCAGGCAAAGCATGTATTTTATTAATGATGGGAGTCATATTCAACTGTAGGTCATAACAGACTGGCACAATCATAAAACAAAACATAGCAACACATAAAAAAATGAACTGACCCCTGTTCAAATGTCGGCATACCCTTAGTTCTTAATTCTGTGTATTACCCCCAATTGGCATCAATGACAGCGTGCAGTCTTTTGTAGTGGTTGTCTACAAGGCTCCGATTTCTTGCATGTGGTATAGCTGACCATTTGTCTTGGCAAAATGCCTCCAGGTCATGCAAAGTCTTTGGTCGTCTTGCATGAACCACATGTTTGAGATCTCCCCAGAGTGGCTCGATGATATTAAGTTAAGGAAACTGTGATGGCCACTCCAGAACCTTCACCTTTTTCTGCTGTAACCACTGGAGGGTCAACTTGGCCTTGTACTTATGGTCATTGTCATGCAGGAAAGTCCAAGAGCATCCCATGCGCAGCTTTCGTGCAGAAGAATGCAAATTGTCAGCCAGTATTTTCTGATAACAGAAAATACCATCATCTTGCCATCATTTTTCCCAAGATTCCTCGTGCCTTTAGAGCTCACACACCCCCAAAACATCAGTGATCCACCACCATGCTTGACAGTGGGGATGGTATTCTGTTCACTATAGGCCTTGTTGACCCCTCTCCAAACATAGCACATATAGTTGTGACCATAAAGCTCTCTTTTGGTCTCGTCACTCCAAATTACAGTGTGCCAGAAGCTGTGAGTCATGTTAAGGTGTTGTCGGGCATATTGTAACCAGGCTTTTTTGTGTTGCATTTGTATCCCGAACAATTCTTCTGGCAGTTTTGGCTGATATCTTTCTTGGTGTATCTGACAGTGCTGACAGGCATTTGCAAGGCTTTGGATATCTTTTTATATACCTTTCCATCTTTATAAAGTTCCATTACCTTGTTATGCAGGTCTTTTGACAGTTCTTTTCTGCTCCCCATGGCTCAGTACCTAGCCGGCTCAGTGCATCCACGTGAGAGCTAACAAACTCATTGTCTATTTATACACAGACACTAATTGCAATTTAAAAAGCCACAGGTGTGGGAAATTCACCTTTAATTCCCATTTTAACATGTGTGTGTCACCTTGTGTCTGTAACAAGGCCAAACTATGTGATAATAAATGGCTTCATATGATTACTGTCTTTAAATAAAAGGCAGTTTTTTTGCACGATCCGTCATATTTTCAATATCAACGCCAAAATCTTACAATTTCTGCCAGGGTATGCAAACTTATGAGCACCACTGTATGCCCCTCAAAATCTATGCAGCATTGATCCACCACTTTAGTCCGTATGTCGAGGAGAAATTGGCGATCATAGATCAGTAGTGAGGGGGCACTGGCAAACAAACATATGAACAGCAAAACAAAACACAGGTAGAGCAGGTAGGCAACAGCTTGCCAACAAACACTCTGGCGTTATTTTGGTCACTTTGAGGCTGTCCTGTAGTAGAGTGTTATTCCGGTCCAAGTGATGCTCACTGTGACCGGGGATACAAATGTTTCTAGGGATGTTCAGATCAGCATAATCTCAACATAACTTGCACTATCTGTATAGAAAACTGAGTCAAGGGGGCTGAAAAAAGGTTGAGCTCTGCCTTCACGGCTTCAGCTGACAATGTAGAAGACACATTTTTAGAAAATATTGCCTCGTATTTGTTTGGCAGACCTCCTATCTTTAATGCGCTTTTGACTTACTGATTTTATTTTAACCACTGAACTTGGCTCTTTAGGGTGAAGGAGCAACAAACCAAGGGGTCTCTTTTTAGGTCAGTGAGCAAACAGCACTATCCCACCAGATCCTCTTTGTTGTTCAGGGGCTGTATTCACAAAACATCTTAAGGCTAAAAGTAGCTCCTAACTTGCTGATTTAGGAGTAACTCTTAAAAAAAACGGGCGTGTCAATCCTAACATTCCTAACATTTTTGGTCTAATAATATTTCACAAAGTGTTTTAGTGCTAAAACCAGCTCCTAAATCTGTGAAAAGTTCAGGGTAGTCAAGAGGACCCCTAAGTCAGTAAGACCAAACCACAAACAATCTAAAAGGTGTGCTGCCGGTAATCCGCCTCCTAATCAGATAGATGTTTTAGAAACATTTATTGATACTGAGTTTTTTACAAGGTATCGTCTTAATCGCGAGGGTGTTATGATCATAGTAGAGCTTGTCAGGGATGCAGTGACTTTACCAACAAACAGAAACAACCCAATATCATCGGACATCAATTTGTGACAACTCAATGCTACTTGGCCACTGGGAAAATGCAGCTATGCAGCGCAGACGAACTACGTATATCTCAGTCAGTAGAATATTACACTAAAGAACAATAAATGCCCTCCCCAGAGCCGATAGTGTGTGAAAAATAATTCGGTTTCCTCATGATGTTTGCCAACCGCAAAGAAACAAAGCCGACTTCTTGGCCATAGCTCGACCACCCGGTGTAGCTGGTGCTGGGAAACATTATTTCATGAATTATTGCACCATCAAAAGATTAACGTGCATTTCTATAACTTTTAGTGCTGTTTAGGAGTCCTCCTAGTGGTAAGATAAAATGTTTTGTGAATACCCAGATCCACTCTTTTGACCGTGACCTAAAATCACCTGCAGAGATATTAGGATGTACAATTAGAGCGCTCCGGCTGGAAAGGTTTAACTTGTTAGGCTCCTTTCCATCATTTATGTTCTCCGTGAAGGAAGAAATGTCAAAAAAACCCATTGGAATTCAATTTTTTACACCTTCCCATTTGATTTCCATACTTTGTAGCAAGTGTAGCCTCTCAATCTTTTCTTAATTTCAGGACACACCACATGGCGTAATACATCCCAGTGATTAATTTAATACTCAACACCTAATGTTGTGTCTGTATATTCAGTTACTTTGCTGATCCATCGGCTGCTTAAAGGAATAGTTCATCTAAAAATCATATTTATCTAAAAATTCAAAGTTCGCTACTGCCATTTTGGATTGACCAAATTCCACCGGTTGTTTGGTCAGTGTACATTTAAAAAAATGTATGCTGCCGCAACAGATTACTAAAAGTAGTTTGAAGTCTTTTGGAGTAGTTTTCTGCTTGTAATGCAGCTTTGCTGCAGTGGGACAAACAGTTTTCATTCAAGAATTTGGACGATACTAAGAACTCTAATTACAGCTGGGGACAGAGCTAAATAATGGATGGTTGGAAAAAATGACTCTGCATTCCAGAATAACTTTTGGTTAGTGAATTTTTAGATACATTTTTTTTTTTGAAGAACTATCCCTTTAAAGGACAGTATTTAAGTTCTATACAAATTAAGAAAATGCTTCTTTGGTGCATCATATATTTCTGGAATGTAGTCTTCAACTTTTCAATCCTCCATTCTGCGACCTATTTCATAAGTAAGAACCATCACCGGCGCATCACTAAGCACCAATGCCATTATTGATTCTTATGCGTTCACTATTCACTCAATTTTAAAATCCCTTTATACAGATCTAGAGGCAATACACAGATCTCTAGGAAGAATTCAAAAGCAAGCCTGCCTCTTATTTATTTATGACTCTGAAAACACCTCAAGACCTGCTCAACCCCCTTGGCTAACACGTCCCTAAGGTAGCATTTAAATACTTAGTCACACATACACACATATATAAAAGAGATTTATTAACCATAAACAACACTTTTAAAAACCGTGAACAACCTGTGAACCTACCCCCAAAATTCGCCTCCCTGAATAAACCTCTGACTAAATATTACCTAAAAAAAATCTATCCATAAAAAAATAATTCCCATAACCCTTTTGACCCTTGACCGTGGTCACAGGTCCCAAAGGTCAAAGGCAAAATCAATATATCTCTCTTGAGATGTAATTTGCCATATACCTTATTCTTCTTGTGTCTCATTCAAAACATTTTAGAAATCACAGAAGTTTGTGATTAAAATATTGTCCATATCTATATCACAATATTGGTCATAATTCGATTAATCGTCCAACCCTAGTGTGGTGTGTGTATGATGGGGGAGGTGGGTGTTGTTTGTGTGTGGTGTGTGTCATGTGTGTGTGTGTGATGGGGGATGTGTATAATTTTTGTGTGTGTGTGTGTGTGTGTGTCAGATTATATGTCATTGAATGACAGTCTGCTCCTCTGCTTCTTCCACAGTATGGATCATGGTGGAGAGTGGAGTTTGAAATCAGGACTGAAGAAATGTAAGTACTTTATTATACAGAACACATACAGCTGGTGTGTGTCTTCACATAAATGTATGTCTGTGTGTGTGGGTGGGTTCGTTTGTACATGTGTAGGTGTATGTTTTCTTTCATTATGCTTGTGTTTTTTTCTGTGTGTTTTGTCTGAGTACCATGATGAACAGAAGCTTGTTATTAGGCTACAATAATACATACCCGCAGTTAGAAAACTCCTGTTAGCTGCTGTTGTACCTGGATCATTACTGTATTCCCCCCTTCAATTGAAGCTGCTCACTTCATTGTAACGTCAGATCCATTAATTTTTTATTCCTGCTTTTGCTGCTCAACAACTTTACTGAAGACATTTCTGAAGGGCACATTTCATAATGTATTGCTTTTCTTTCCTGTGAGTGGCATACATATCTACATTCCATTTTAATGTTTTGTTACTTAAACTAGCTAGTTCAGTATACAGGTGCTGGTCATATAATTAGAATATCATCAAAAGGTTGATTTATTTCAGTAATTCCATTCAAAAAGTGAAACTTGGATATTATATTAATTCATTACACACAGACTGATATATTTCAAATGTTTATTTCATTTAATTGTGATGATTAAAACTGACAACTAATGAAAATCCCAAATTCAGTATCTCCGAAAATTAGAATACTACTTAAGACCAATACAAAAAAAGGATTTTTAGAAATGTTGGCCAACTGAAAAGTATGAACATGAAAAGTATGAGCATGTACAGCACTCAATACTTAGTTGGGGCTCCTTTTGCCTAAATTACTGCAGCAATGCGGCATGGCATGGAGTCGATCAGTCTGTGGTACTGCTCAGGTGTTATGAGAGCCCAGGTTGCTCTGATAGTGGCCTTCAGCTCTTCTGCATTTTTGGGTCTGGCGTATTGCATCTTCCTCTTCACAATACCCCATAGATTTTCTACAGGGTTAATGTCAGGCGAGTTTGCTGGCCAATTAAGAACAGGGATACCATGGTCCTTAAACCAGGTACTGGTAGCTTTGGCACTGTGTGCATGTGCCAAGTCCTGTTGGAAAATGAAATCTGCATCTCCATAAAGTTGGTCAGCAGCAGGAAGCATGAAGTGCTCTAAAACTTCCTGGTAGATGGCTGCGTTGACCTTGGACCTCAGAAAACACAGTTGACCAACACCAGCAGATGACATGGCACCCCAAACCATCACTGACTGTGGAAACTTTACAATGGACTTCAAGCAATGTGGATTCTGTGCCTCTCCTCTCTTCCTCCAGACTCTGGGACCTTGATTTCCAAAGGAAATGCAAAATTTACTTTCATCAGAGAACATAACTTTGGACCACTCAGCAGCAGTCCAGTCCTTTTTGTCTTTAGCCCAAGCGAGACGCTTCTGTTGCTGTGTCTTGTTCAAGAGTGGCTTGACACTAGGAATGCGACAGCTGAAACCCATGTCTTGCATACGGTGGTCCTTGAAGCTCTGACTCCAGCTGCAGTCCACTCTTTGTGAATCTCCCCCACATTTTTGAATGGGTTTTGTTTCACAATCCTCTCCAGGGTGCGGTTATCCCTGTTGCTTGTACACTGTTTTCTACCACATCTTTTCCTTCCTTTCACCTCTCTATTAATGTGCTTGTACACAGAGCTCTGTGAACAGCCAGCTTCTTTAGCAATGACCTTTTGTGTCTTGCCCTCCTTGTGCAAGGTGTCAATGGTCGTCTTTTGGACAGCTGTCAAGTCAGCAGTCTTCCCCATGATTGTGTAGCCTACAGAACTAGACTGAGAGACCATTTAAAGGCCTTTGCAGGTGTTTTCAGTTAATTAGCTGATTAGAGTGTGGCACCAGGTGTCTTCAATATTGAACCTTTTCACAATATTCTAATTTTCTGAGATACTGATTTGGGGTTTTCATTAGTTGTCAGTTATAATCATCAAAATTAAAAGAAATAAACACTTGAAATTTATCAGTCTGTGTGGAATGAATGTATACATTATACAAGTTTCACTTTTTGAA
>JACXGI010010697.1:9003-27023 GCA_016801175.1 Esox masquinongy
TAGAATATCATCAAAAAGTTGATTTATTTCAGTAATTCCATTCAAAAAGTGAAACTTGTATAATGTATACATTCATTCCACACAGACTGATATATTTCAAGTGTTTATTCCTTTTAATTTTGATGATTATAACTGACAATTAATGAAAACCCCAAATTCAGTATCTCAGAAAATTAGAATATTGTGAAAAGGTTCAATACTGAAGACACCTGGGGCCACACTCTAATCGGCTAATTAAGTCAAAACACCTGCAAAGGCCTTTAAATGGTCTCTCAGTCTAGTTCTGTAGGCTACACAATCATGGGGAAGACTGCTGACTTGACAGCTGTCCAAAAGACGACTATTGACACCTTGCACAAGGAGGGCAAGACACAAAATGTCATTGCTAAATGACTGGCTGTTCACAGAGCTCTCTGTCCAAGCACATTAATAGAGAGGCGAAGGGAAGGAAAAGATGTGGTAGAAAAAAGTGTACAAGCAATAAGGATAACCGCACCCTGGAGAGGATTGTGAAGCAAAACCTATTCAAAAATGTGGGGGAGATTCACAAAGAGTGGACTGCAGCTGGAGTCAGTGCTTCATACTTGAACTGAAGTCTGTTCAGCACTTTGCAGCCACATCTGATCTCTGGTCAAGTAGGACGATGGACCCATACTTGAGCCTTACTTTGCACTACATTGAAGATGAATGGAAGCTGCGCAACAGATGTCTTGAGACGGCATATTTTCCAGTAGATCACACGTCAGAGATGATTGCACAGGGCCTGAGAGAACTCACGGAAGAGAACCTCATGGCCCTGTGAAAACAACAGACATTGGCGCTAATGTGGTCAAAGCTGCACAGCTTTGGGGTTGGGGTTTCATTTATTCAAGCAAGATAGACATTTTTGTTTATCAAATGGTCAGAAATAACAAGAAAATGCATAGATTTATGTTGTAAGGTAACTCATTGCCTTTACTGTACACAGACCGATCATGCTTACTGTCGCGCGTAGTCACCCCCCAAAGGGCCATTCTGAGCCAGGAAAAACCCTGCCTTTTCACTACTGCAAGCATGAGGCGTTACCTGCAGCCCATTCAGGTAGCACAGGTAGTCCAGCTCCTCCAGAATGGCACATCCATACATGCCGTTGCAAGGTTTGCTGTGTCACCTAGTACACTCTCAAGTGCATGGAGGAGATATGAGGAGATGGACCGTTACACGAGGAGAGCCGGACAGGGCCGTAGAAGGGCATAAACCCAGCAGCAAGACCGGATCAGCTCCTTTTTACGAGGAGGAAAAGGAGAAGCACTGCCAGAGCCCTCCAGCGGGCTACAGGTGTGCAAGTTTCTGACCAAACTGTCAGAAACAGACTCCATGAGGGTGGCATGAGGGCCCAACGTCCTCTAGTGGGACCTTGTGCTCGCAGCCCATCACTGTGCAGCTCGACTGGCATTTTCCAGAGAACTCCAGAATTGGCTGGTCCGCCATTGGCGCCCTGTTGTCTTCACAGATGAGAGCAGGTTCACATTGAGCACGTGACAGATGTGAAAAAGTCTGGAGAGGCCGTGGTGAACGTTGTCTGCAACATCATCCAGCATGACTGGTTTATATGTATGTATCAGTGCATCCAACACAGCCAAGTAGCGCCACAGACTGTCCAGGAGCTCACTGATGCCCTGATCCAGGTCTGAGAGAAGATCCCCCAGGACACCATCTGCCACCATCAGATGTTGTCGGGAGTGCATACAGGCACAGGAGGGCCGTACACACTACTGAGACACATTATGACTTGCTGTGATGACATTTGTGCAAGTTGGAACAGCCTGTGATTTCAATTGTTTACTTTGATTTTTGGTGTGAGTTTGAATCCAGCCCTAAATCGGTTGGTGATTTTGGTCTCCACTGACCGTTGTTACGTCATTTTGTTTTCAACGAATTACACAATGTACAGTAAAGATTTTGATCTTTAATATATTTGCTTCAAGTCCTGATGTGCGATTTAAGTGTTCCCTTAATTTTTTTGAGCAGTGTACATTATTATCTAGTTTGAGAAACAGATGCCTCACAGATCCTCAACAGGCAGCTTCATTAAATAGTACATGCAAAACATCAGTCTCAATGTCAACTGAGAAGAGGCGACTCCAGGATGCTGGCCTTCTGGGCAGAGTTGCAAAGAAAAGCCTTATCTCAGACTGGTCAATAAAATGAAAAGATTAAGATGGGCAAAAGTACACAGACACTAGACAGAGGAAGAACTCTATCAGACTCCAGTTGGATGTCAGGTACATATCGGTCCCCAGACGATGGCACCTCCTCCGAATAGTAGTCGCTTTCACATTCCTAACAAAATAAAAGTAGTATTATTAGTCTCTTTTATTCTGAAAATTATAATTTTCAGAATAAAACGTATTTGCCATTTCTAGAGCAGATTTCATTATAAGTATTTCCAATGGAGCCCCTGTAGGTCTGGGGTCGTTAAGTTTATCATAAAAAAAGTTGCCAAGTACTGCCATAAATATATAGTAGGTATACAGCAATCCAGTACTGAGCACTGGGCATATAGCTGTTTGCTGCCGTTACATAAAATAAGCAGATCTACAAACGACTAGTATTGGATTGGTAGCATCAGATAATTAAAGTTCAATATTCTGAACTGGTATTGGCATTTAAAGCAGGATCGATGCGTCGCTAATAAATTCCATGAGCATTCAAAGCAAGAAACAAAACTGTAAATTGTGCCTAACACTAGCTCTTAGTCATGGTGTATTGGTCATATACCACACCCCTCATGCCTTGTTGATTACATGAACACTTAGAATATCCAAGACTATATACATCTGTACTTATATATTTTATGATTTAAATAAAATAAGCACATTTTCAATGTGTCGTGACCAGGGTTTAAGTAAGCCGGCAAATGCCGGCCTTGTCATGTGTAGTTGTCCGGCAGATGAAAAAAAATCTACGGCCAAAATGTCAGGTGGGAAAAATGCAAAATAAATAAATAAATAGATTAAAGCTTCAGGGTCCGAGGGTATTTCAGCCGGATTTCACTACTTGGACATTTTGGTTCCTAGATTCATTTCTGTAACAGATATAATCTATTATGATGTATCCTGGTAATCACAACCCCCTTGGCTGCAATAAAAACACATACAAACAGACTTCTGGGTCACCATTTAGAAAACCCATCTGTTGGAAAGGCAAAAAAATATTTTTCGGAAAACATTTCTGCCATTCAGTATTGTCTCAATAAGTTTTGTCTCAATGGCATTCCCTGATAGTTCCATGCCTTTACTGTCATATACATTGCATTGGGTTGAAACTAATGAGTAAAACAAATAATACAAGGTAAAAAATATAGGCACCCTAAAAAAGTTTGGTTCTTCTACCTAGAAATAAAGCAGAATAAAATTAATTAGAAAGAAAGTCTAAATCAATTAGGTGTCCATGTAATGACCAAACGGCCACCAGATGGCAGCATGAGACTGCTAAAACAATTGGACTTATGAAATCTGAAAAATAATTCATTATTTTCCAAATTCCCAAGACCATCCTCATGCTATGTTGACAGAAGAACATTTTTATATCATTTTTATAATACAAACGAAGTAATTTGGTGATATATATAATAACTAAACATAAATAGCGATGACTCACTGCTTTTCTGGATGGGTCGTTCAGTCAGAGCTCTTGGTCATTGCGCGTTGCCTGGTAGAAAGTGTTCCTGGACAGAATAACCTTCCTTGGCCTCTTGATTACGTTCAAATATGTTCTAAAACGTTTTGGATGAAAACAAAGAGATATCTTGCATAAACGGAACGAAAACTACGTTGGTCATCGCCATTATTGATCAGTGGTCAGTGGGCGTCGCCATCTTGTTTATCGTTACTATGGGAGTGGAGTGTATGACGTCCCATCATTCCTACGTGGCACAGTACTTTTCCATGGAATATCAGCGGTCTAGAAACGCCATTTGCGATTCGGGGTACAAAGAAACAAAGATGAATCCAAAGCGTAATGGTGACCGGTTTTGTCCAGATCAACCAGGCGGACTGCATTGGCCAAAGGGACCCAAATTATATAGCATTCTTTTCGATAGAATGCCTAGATGTAAGATAAAGTCAGACATACGATTCCAGGGAAGGGTTTTTCGGGATATGAGTGGAAATATGTGGATATGAGTATGGTGCGCGCGCTCGGTCACTGGTGACATTTTACCTTTTCCTACCACGCAGGCTGTGTTAGCCCTATAATGAAAAACTCGGCACCGTTATCTTCGTACGAATGTCTCCGACTAAGCTAAAGTCAGCGGTAAGATTCTGGTGTATATTTTTGAAGATATTCAAAGAAATGTAGCCTACATTTTGCGCTTCGGTTGGTGACCATTTTGTGGACTATACTTTTGGCTGTTTATCCCCATGGGAATACAAATTACGCTTTGTGGAAGTTGTGTGGATATTAGGTAAGTACGATTCAAGTTACTACAGTTCAGTTTGTGATGTTTTTAGACGTGTACAGCTATGTGGTCAGAGAGAGATGGTCAGTTCTTCACACTCTAGTATTTCTCTCACGCAGGCTGTTATCCCCATATAACACAATCTAGGTACTAATCACTTCGTTACAATACCTAGATATGAGCAAAAGTCAGCCTATGATTCTAGAAATAACGTTTTATGGAAATGTGCGCACAGTCAGTTTTGGTGCACCTCTCCCCTCGCCTCTCAGGCGGTGATTCCCATAGGAACACATACAGAACACCTCACGAATATGTCTAGATATAAAAAATAATAAAAAATACAATTTTATCGATGATTTTTTCCGTGCATGTTTATGCTAATTTATGCTAATGAGCCAAATCCGCAGATCCGCGGATTGAGACCTGGGAGGGTTAAAAGCATATTAAATAGCCTAATATTGTGTGACCTATATGATGTTGCCAAGAAAACAGCAAGCTCCCGTTCCCTTTTACAGTAAGACATTACTGAGTGTTTGGTCATGTGACAAAGCATGGTGCGAGATTCAAAAGCCAAACACACCCACAGCAACTCCAGAGCATACAAATGTCGAAGGCGAAGCAGACATCCCTGGGCCAGTTATTTTTTAAAAACAAGTGATGGTGCAAATGAGGCAAGCAAGATCACAGAAAAGCATCAGGCTCCTGCTCCTCCTTATTTAATTTGACGGGCTTGGAATGCAGAGAAATACATTTAATGTAGGCTAATGTCTTAATATAATTGATCTTCACAAAACGCAACCGCATAGCAATGACAATTATGTTTCCCCGCGCATCGTGACGTTTCACCTCTTGCTCTGCTGCAAATATTATAGCCTAGTTATTTGAAATAACCATCCTTAAATGCAAAACATTTTTCAACTTTAATATGCAATGGGACAACATATTTAAATCCATACATTTTAATGGGCATTATCTAATTAGGAAATACGGTTGGAAATGACAAAATTCAACTTACAATATTAGTCAAAATATTTTACACATGCATGAGTGTTTTTTTGTCAATCAGAGTTGATGGGACAAATAAGTGACTAAAATGAGTTTAATGTTGCGAAATTAGGCTACATTATGGTGCATTCCAAAACAATTCTAAACTAGGTTTAAACAATTCTAAACTAGGTGAAATTACAAAGCAAACAAGTTTCAGTAAATGATCTGCGTTAGACCGATTATCGGCCTGGCCGATTATCTGCGCCAATTTTTGCCTTTTACTGGTTTAGCTGTTAACGGCCCTTGGATATGGGCCAAGCCGATAATCCCTTTCATGTAGTTGATCAAAATGCTCTGCTGGTGCGCAGATCTAAAAGCTGCTGTCAACCACAGCTAACAGAAAAGCGTCATCTTTCATTAAAAGAAATATTCTGCAGTGTGATCCTTTAATTTTTCAGTGATCCTAAGAACAATCAAGCAAGGTAAAGTATTTTCCTATTTGAGTCTTTGGACTATTACATAGCATTGTGGTTTTGATGCTTAGTTTAACTGAATACTAAAGGTTACTGTTTTTCAACCAAAATCGATTTAATTTAAAGTCAGTTTTGTGTCTGGGTCATATGTGGAATTTTTCTGGTGTAAATTTTATTCAAATTAAAAGATGGAGAATATCGGCATCAGCCTTAATAAAAAAACAATTGGTCTAACACTAATGGAAACAAACAATTTGCATTGAATTTGTTGAGACATTTCTAACATTGGGCCTTATTCAGATTAGAAACATGATTTTGGAATCAAAATATTGCGCAAGAAGATCGTTGTCTAAAAAAATAATTGTGATCTGTCTCAAATAATTGCAATCAGGCAATTATGTAATAGTTGCGACACTGTCAATCCTGTCCAACTTTTTAGAGTACCAGACAAGCATGGCAAATTGGAGAATCAACTCGCTCGCTCTGAACTGGGGTTTTCTACCCCTTCCACACTCATGTGCTCGTTGTTTGTGAGTTTGATCTCTAATACGCATGCAGGTACCCTGTATATGCGTTTGCGTTTTTCCCCTCCTGCCGTTTCCCCAGGTGTCCCTTATGTTCCTGATTGTGCTTGTTGGTGTTTCCCATCTGGCAGTTATGAGTGCATCGCCTGACTGCTGAGGTGGACCAATCAGTGGGCACCCCTCCTAATTGCACCACCTGTTCCTTTTTCCATTACCCAATCACATCACACATCCCCTGGTTTAAAAACCCAGTCAGTTGGTTCTCCCAGAGAGACTCTTTTGATTTACCCCACATGGACATAGACACTCTTGAGATACATACCTTTTTTTGATAGACAGACACTTTGTTCATACATACATCACTTAGTTTAGCACATACTCACATGAAACAGGACAAAGTGAGATGTATGTATTGCTGTGGTGTTTTGTTTGGTGTTGTCTAGTCAATTGCTTGCTGTGTGCTGTTTAGTCCTTGTTCAACCTGTGTTTTGTTTATCCCTGTGACCCGGGGAAAAGTTTTTTTTTAGCAAGTCGCCCTTGGGCATACACAACCCGTAGGAAACCTTTGTCTAAAAACACTAGTTAGACCTGAGCGGACCACCCACTGTATTTTTGTATTGGTTAGTGGTTAGCTAAGCGGTTCTTGAGGCAGGCAAGGTCAGTTAAGGGTGTTTAACCATATCATTTCATTTCTTGGGTCCAGCTCAGCCCCTTTTCCCTACCCCTTTTACCGTGTGTTTATAATAAACGTTTTGTTTGACGGTAGCTTTGGTTTTCTGTGCCGTTTGTTCTCACTTTGCCTTTACACTACACTGATTTGCATGAGTTTTATGTTACGGGTCTCTGCAGTCCAACAGACTGCTAGAGCCAAATTGTACCAAATCAAGTCTATAAAAGGTTGGAACACTTTGACAGCATTCCATTGTTCTGTACATTCTAGAGCACTTTTTGTATGGTTTGTGTTTTGAAAATGGAGACATTTTATTAAAACATGTTGGATGAGTCTATATGGAAATATACACTTTTTTTGGGTTTGGGGTTACTGCAGCTGCTGCTGTCTTTCAGTCTCCTCGCTCTCATTGTCTGACTGCTTTACTGACTGGCTGCAATAACAATGATTTGCTAAATTAGCTGCTAATTTTGTTATTGCATGAGACCTATGCTTACTTATGAGCACTCGTGCTTAGACAAATATTATGGATCACACCTGGTTCAGTTCAGTCCACTGAAAAGGTATTTACAGGACATAAATAAGAGATTCATACTGTACAAGAGATTTGAGTACAAAACATATAAAAAAGTGTTTTGTGGAATTAGCACAGATTGTCTGTATGTTTATTCCATTTCATGTACAGTGCAGAATGGAGATAATCATCTATAATGTTTTTCTAGAATATGCCCTCAAGTTTAGTCTCTATAGAAATATCTCTTGCCACCTCGCAAACAGGGCCAATCACAAGGCCAGCTGAGTATGTACAGCTGAGAGTCGGCAAACTCAGCATCACAACAAACAAATCATCACAACAAACTGTGAACATTGAACAGGAGGAGCAGACGTGGCGTAGCTACGTTGAATAATGATCTATTAATCTCCATGTCGGTTGACACAAACTCCGTACACGTCTCTGTGTTGCTGCTCGAGAATTAGATTTGCTCAGTAGATTTGTTCTTTATTAAAATGTTTTAAAAAAAGAATCAGGCGCTATTAATTTCTGTGTAATTTTAACTGGGATCTCGTACCTGTGTACATGGACAGAAAATTGCGTAGTTGGTACGCAAAATGCGGGCATGTTGGCAGGTCTGTTGTAGCCTATATATGCTCAGTTCGCAAAGATTGTGAAGAGTTCATTCTGCTGACTAATTTAAATAGAAACATTTGTTGAATCATAGCGTTTGTGTTTTATTGCTGTTTAAATGTAGGCGATTATATGGCAATTTAAAACATATAGCTGTTCTGTATGGCCGGAATTCTGAATAGTCTCGCGTAAACAGATCTCCTGGTACTTTTAATTTTAGGCAAACAGCGTTCCGGTTACTTTTGTAGGCAAAATAGATCTGGTATAAGCTACTTTAATGGAACAAGCCTCATTAACACATACATTTTGATGAACACAGTCTAATCTGCGATTTGTCAGTGCACTTATTTTATCCCAAGTCAAGTGCTGGTTTGATGCTGGTTAGATAGCGTCGGACTTCGAAGTACGTGCTATCCGGCATAATACAAAGAGCCAATCCGCTCTCGTAGCATACATATCATTGCACTTGCAGCATTAGCCTGCCCGCAAAAAACACTTAGGGATTGACCAAAATCCTGCGGCACCCTGCCTGGCATGCTAAGCGAACATTTTTCAATAATAACACCAAGTTTAATCTCAGTCTAATTAACAAGTAAGCCTGTTTGAACACCAGAACACGAAAAGTACTGTAGCCTACTATACATATTATTACCTAGCTAGCTACTGTACTGTACTAGCAGTCATTACCCTGCTAACGTTAGCTGAAATGCAAATGCCTAACTGTGTTAGCTATAACATCGTCAACTAAATTATGCATTTAATCAATCATATGAGTAAAACATGAATTACTTACCTATTTAGTAGTAAAGATAGCCATTAGAACAATCCTCTTCACAGCACGGTCTCATTAAGATTTTATTTCCTGAGGAATGGCAAGCTTCAGCCTATCTTGGCGGGGTTTTCTCTAGCTGTAGACTTGCGACACAGAAAGAAGCTAGTTTGCCGCCAGAACGCCGAGACTCACAGCCACAACCGCAAATCAACGATCGTCACCGTTATTGACAGAAGCAGTAGCCAATCGGTGATCAGAGATGTATACAACCAATGAGCCAATGAAAAAAAATCGTATCAAGCTGCACTACCAACACCCAGATATAGGGGGAGTATGGGCTGTTGTGTAACACAACAAAAACGGGTCTTTATGGTATATTAGGACATGAGTTAAAAAAGCAGGACAGTTATTAACAATGAAAAAAGTACTTCGACAGTGCTCGACTTGGTGGGATTTCAGGTCAAATGTCCCCTATATCATGTAAACAATCGAAACTCGTGAAGCAGCAAAGCACATCAAACACAATGTTCTTCCTTTCTATGGTTGGCACCTAAAAACAACCTTAATCCCCCCAAAAAAACATTCAAGAGTGTACCACTGTACATAAATTACAAGATGGCACAAAAAACAAAGCTCTGTAACCTTCTTATCAATTACAACAAACATAAACATGAACTAATTGAACAGCAGCAAAGCATGCTGGGATATCGATAATGAAATATTCCTTATTTATACAGTGTACCATCTTTCTGAAATACAAAAAATTGCATGTAAAAGTCTCTTAACTTTTAACACCCTATAAGGGAGACATGTTTAAGACATATGTATGCCGGTAGGCCAGTTCAGTCAGATTTATTGTTGATATACACTCCACTTTCGAAAGGTATAAACACAGACATGGCCATGGAGGGGTAACTCTCTAAGGCCATAGACAAAAACACTGGCAATGGAAAACGCAGTGGTAGGACACTGTAAGTATGTTTTTTTAAATATGTTTTACTAAGAGTGTGTGTGTGTGTGACAAAGAGATACAGACAGCATAGAACTTGGTTACATCATTTTATCATCCGCCACCTATTGTCCAATATACTTACAATTAATACATTTTTACTGATGTCATTGTGTCATTGCTACGCCATCTTACAATTTATCTCGTATTCCTTTGAACCATATAGAGAGGCACATATGAGACACGCGCAGACCGACAGTCGGGTCAATCCCACTATGGGTTGATTTTAAGATCATTCTTATAGTAGTCATTAGAGTTAGCATAAAGGGATAACTGTCAAGCCATAGTTCAGGCGATTTTTGACATAGCTAGTTTTATTACTAGCCCTGTTCTGAAAGTGTGGCCTAGAGTCTGTGGGAAGGGGGATGGAAACGGCATAATTTTAATATTAGCAAAATGAGTTGTGCCCTGAAGCACCCCTGCTGGAGAATTTGGGGCATATGTCTACACAGCAGGTATTGGTGGTCTATTCGCCCACAACAAGTGATTTGTTTTCAGGTGACTCACACCACCACAAAATCAGCGCATGGTTAACAGAAACATGTAAGAGTCCGAGCTTTGCAATGCCTGAAAAAACATGAAGCAGCAAAGCACACCAAATACAATGTTCTTCCTTTCTATGGTTGGCACCCAAAATCGACCATAATCCCCAAAATACATTCAAGAGTGTACCACCGTACATAAATTACAAGATGGCACAAAAAACAAAGCTCTGGAACCTACATATCAATTACAAAAAAGCAAACATGAACAAATTAAAAAGCAATAAAGCATGCTGAGACCAATAATGAAAACAATATTCCTCATCCACACAGGTTACCCATTTTCAGCCAAATCACAACCCATAATCCACCAAGGTAACCAAACACAATGTTCTTCCTTTCTATGGTTGGCACCCAAAAATGACCATAATCCCCCAAAAACATTCAGGAGTGTACCACTGCACATAAATTACAAGATGGCACAAAAAACAAAGCTTTGTAACCTTCAAATCAATTACAACAAACATAAACAAATTGAACAGCTACAAAGCATGCTGGGACATCAATAATAAAAAAGACATATTCCATACTTATAAAGTCTATTTTTGTAAACAATAAATCAAAACTAATACATTCTGATATAAGCAAACTGAATTCTATCCTAAAGCCCCTGGTAGAAGGTCCAGGCAACATATCCACCCTCGCACACCAACAATTATTTACAGGCAACACAATGCATCCCCAAAGTCTACAATGCATAGGGTTGGCAAAAACATGTAAGAATTGGAGCTCCATATTGCCTGTAAATACATGAAGCAGCAAAGCACACCAAATAGAATAGTCTTCCTTTCTATGGTTGGCAGCCAAATGTGACCCTAATCCCCCAAAAAAACATTCAAGAATGTACCACTGTACATAAATTACAAAATGGTGCAAAAAACAAAGCTCTATCACCTTCATATCAATTACAACAAACATAAACATGAACAAAAACAGCCGCAAAGCATGCTGGGATATCGATAATGGAAAAGAAATAATCCTTATACAGTTTATTTTTGTAAATAGCTAATCAAAGTCTGTGGACAACAGATTTTGTTTTTGTGCCTCCTGTGCCTCCTGAAAACAGTAATGTACTGTCCTTCTGAAATACAGAAATTTACATATAAAATTTTCTTAACTTTTAACACCCTATAATAGAGATGTATAAGACACATGTATGCCGCTGGTCAGTTCAGTCAGATTTATTGCTGATATACACTCCACTTTCGAAAGGCATAGACACAGACATTGCTATGGAAGGGTAATTTTGCCAGTGTTTTTGTCTGGCCATAGACAAAAACACTGGCAATGGAAAACACAGTGGTATGACACTGGAAGCATATGGATTTTGAATTTGTTTCACTAAGAGTGTGTGTGTGTGTGTGTGTGTGTGTCACAAAGAGATACAGATAGCATAGAAGTTGGTCATTGCACCGCAGTCAGGTCAATACGATAACCAGGTGATGTTAAGACATTTCTGTCTTATTTTGTATGTTTCATGAAATTGTCACTGTAGAAGTAAATCCCAGATGGCGGACATGATAGGCTCTTAAGACAATTTTGTACCTCCTGGGTAATGAGGTATGTACACAAAAAAATCTGTATTCTAGGTCAATCAGGGTGGAAATGGCATAATTGTTGAAAAAATGCACGAAGGCGTGGTCTGTGGTGCATCTTCAGGTCAGGTGTCTGTGTGGAAAATATACCTGGTCTGTAATTTCATTGTGCCATTATATAACGCACACATGAAGTGTATGCATCCATAAGTTTTACACTGGTCAGCCATTTTATCCGCCATCTTGTATTATATCTCTTAGCCTTTACCACCCTATAGGGAGACACTTATAGGACACAGGATTGCCGATTGACAAGTCAGAGTTATTGTTGATTTTAAGTAAATTTTCATCGGTTTGATAAAATGTTCACTGTACAAAATATCAATGATGGCATATATGATTGATTCTTGATGCAGCATTGCACCTCCTGGGGTTAGGCATGCAGACAAAGAATCAGCATTCTAGGTCGGTCGGGGTGGAAACAGTGTCAGTGTGACATAAATTAATTGGGGCGTGGCCTGTGGTGCCCCCTGTAGAGGAATTGGGTCCGGTGTCTGTGTGGTAGGTATACATGGTCTATATATTCATTGTGCCATAATGTAACGCACACGAAGTTTATGGATGCATTTGTTTCACACTGGTCAACCATTTTGTCCGCCATGTTTTAATATATCTCTTAGCCTTTACCACCCTTGTATAAGACACAGGTATGCCGATAACCAGGTCAATCGGAGTTATTGTTGATTTTTAGTAAATTTTTATAGGTTCCGTAAAATGTTCATTGTACAAAATATCCAAGATGGCGGACATGATTGGTTCTTGTTACAGTGTTGCAAGTCTTGGGGAATGAGACATGTAGACAAAGAATCAGCGTTCTGGGTCAGGTGGAAATAGTGTCATTGTAAACAAAAATGAATTTCGGCGTGGCCTGTAGCCCCCCCGTGGTGAAATCGGGGCTGGTGTCTGTGTGGTAGGTATACATGGTCTATATATTCATTGTACCATAATGTAATGCACACAGGATGTTTATGGATGCAACTGTTTTACACTGGTCAGCCATTTTGTCCTCCATCTTGTATTTTATTTCTTAGCAGTGAACACCCTATAAAGAGACATGTATAAGACACATGGTTGCCGACTGCCAGGTCAATCAGAGTTATTGTTGATTTGATGTAGATTTTTATAGGTTTCATAAGATGTTCACTGTACAAAATATCAATGATGGTAGACATGATTGGTTCTTGATGCAGCATTGCACCTCCTGATTTCCAGATGTTAATTTATTTGGAAAATACCCTTCCAATTCTTACTGTAAAAATATGTTGACTTTGGTAGGGCATGGGCATATAGCCTACGTGCTTATGAGTTATTGTAAAATTACAACTCAGATTTCATTTTAATTTAACTGCCATGTCTACAATTTAAAGGTTCAATTGATTAGTTTAGCCCTCAGTTAGAAGTGGAATTGTACAAACAAATGAAAAGAGAGAAATTACTTAACTACTGAGAATGGATTATCTACTGGGGCTTGAATACGTAACACCCTCTCTACCAAAGGCATATTTTTAATAGCTAAAGTATTGGTAAAAATGTTCATGTCACCATAATGATTTAAGGTGAACTAACGCTAGCTTAGACTGACACACTTCGAGGAATTATTTTTGATGAAATAATCATGGCAATGTTGCATTCCACTAAACATTTGCTTATATTAGCAAGTCGTTGTACAAATGAAAACACGGAATAAACATAGCTACATAAGCACAGATTAGCTACCGAGGCTTGAAAGCATGACACCATCTCTAAATGGACAAATTATTATTAGCTAAACTGTATGTTATAATGTTCATGTCACCAAAATGATTTTAGATGGACTAACGTTAGCTGAAACTGAGGTTGGTTAAATACATTTCCGTTAGCTAACATTACTAGCTAGCTAACGTCAATAGCTTTATCGATAACATTAAAATGTTTTGACTGTGCTAGGTAGTTTTTTTTCAATTAAATAATCATGGCAACGTTGCATTCCACTAAATATTTGCCTATAGTAGCAAGTCATTGTACAAATGAAAACAGTGGATTAATTAACTACTGAGCATAGATTAGCTACTGAGGCTGGAAAACATAACACCATATCTAAAAGGCAAATTATTAATAGCTAAACTGTCTGTTATAAAGTTCATCTTTATAACAATTTTAGATGGAGTAACTAGCCAGACTCCTAATAAAAGCCTCTTGCTGCTAACTAATGAGGCAATATGAATTCCATGTACAGTATAGTGTGTTGCATTGGGGGTTAAAGAGGGACAACAATATATAGTTTTACTGGATGTAGCACACAGCTCCATGATTTCACATTACATTTGTAATTTTACAAACTCTACTGAGTATTTCATACAATACATTCACTGCGGTACTGAAGAGTATTTCCGCAAAAAGTATCCCTAATGGACTAATAGTGGGGGGACGGAAAATATAAGGCCTTTACACACTGCATTGTCCCAGGTTAAGACTGGCCCAGGGTTAGCTTAGCCTGTGTTCACACAAGAGTTTGTTAACCCTGGGCTAAGGCTTAACCCTAGGCTAAGCATTCACACTTGTGTTCCTAAGCCCTGGGCTAAAAGACAAATACGACACAATACCATTTTACATTCTATGATGACCTGCAAATGTTACGTTCTCTCTGGCATGCAAATAATGTTATAGTAGCCTACATCAATGACACATGATCAATGTTACGCTACCACGATTCAATTAACAACTTCATGACATCGACTGATCAAGATTCCCACCCTGTCGGTATTTGCTTGAACAACTTTGTTAAAACTACGCAAAGAAAGAAAAACGTTAGTCAACCTTCATTCTTTCAACATATTAACTGGATTTACATCAAAAGCAAGCTGCAATACCTACTTTGCTAAGATTTAGCAGGTATAATGAAATGAGAAACCTTTGCAGAGTGAAAGGACCAAAACAGACAGAGCTGTTGGTAACGGTGCACGTCACAAGTGTATGTAAATTAAGTGAAAGGGCAGGTTTTGTGATTGGACAATAAACGTTTTATGGTTTTGTTCATGACCCCGTTTCACACTGGTTATTTTGTCACAGTTTTTCTGAGGCTAGTCCTGAAAAGTCGGTGCTAAGGGTGGTGCTTTCCCACTTCAAAATATGCAAGTGAACACTTGCTTAGCCCTGGGCTTAGGAGGCCCTTAGCCCAGGGCTTAGGATGCTCTAAGCCCTAGGCTAAGGTGCAGTGTGAACATGTCTAGTGTGGTTGGATGTATTACACAATCAATCTCCAAAGCAAATGTGCACAAGCAAATTAAAAACAATAACATCAAAATAGGATTTTTTTTATATTAGATTATGTTCTCTACATTAGCTTACATAAGCTCTAACCATTTCCTCTGTGCTCCACCTTATAATATTCTTTAACCTATGTAAAGTTTTATTGAAATTGTAATTTTGTTTCATTTATAATTTCCCCTACATAGTTTTCCTTTGAAAATGTAGCCAACACAACACAAATTATAGACAAACCACAGACCTTTATTTTGAAGGGAATATATGGAAAATGGAAGCTTATTGTTGCTGAAAAATCTCTAATGTAGAGTCTTACTGTTGCAACCGAAGTTAAATAAATAATAGGCCTGCAATTATAGAGCGGTATAGTTGTTTTTAACGGTTTAATGCCAACTCCTTTACATGAACCGTACACGATCAGCTGCATGGATATCGTGGAGGTAGTAACAGCTGGCCACAATCAATGACCTGCGGTTACTTAATCACAGAATTCGCAAACTCCTCTTTAAGTTCGCAGTTCGAAATCGAACCTAAATATTTTCTAACTAGAATCGAAATCGGTACACCCCTATATCCGCATGTCAGTGTATTTTCTAAGCCCATATTGCGTAATGTAAATGACAAAGAAATCCTCCCCTCTTTAAAGTCATTAGCCCCTAGACAAATTTTGTACATGGCAGCTTCATTTATCTACTACCTTGCTGCTTAAAACAAACTATTAGCTGGTTACAGTCCTAACCTGCTTACCAGTCAATTAGATACAGGTCAGTAACCAAAACAAACGTGTTGGACGGGCATTTGATTTCCAAAGTGGGGAACTTTATCCTACTTACCAATAACGATTAGTAACTTCAGCACGATGGACGCATAGCTAATAATTTTAGCATGTATGGCTGCCTTACCCTATGGGCTATTAGGCTATTGTCATTCGACATAAGCGTCCCATATTCAGTGACAGCGGACTAAAGCGATTTAAAAAGAGGCTTACAACACTAGTAATTACGGAAACATGAATACATGGCGAATGAAACCATCAAGGATGTACAGTACCATGCACTATGACAGAATGCAACAACACAAATAGACATTGCAAAGCCCAAATCAATAACATTACAGGTACCAAAGAAATAAGAACGTACTCACAACAACAATGTTCCTTCGAGGCTGTAATCCAGGTTTACTTTTCGTAGTTGATCGACTGAAAGTGCCACACAAATCCTTTCCCTGACTGGGACAGGGCTGCTATAGGTGGGGGGTTGGTTCCTCACAATTTCCAGCTTTTCTTGATAAAGGCTTTGCCAGTAAATCCGCCAAATCCATTTCTTCTCCTCCATTATGCGTTAAAAAACAACTGGGCTCAGTACAAATCTAAACAAAAAATCTAACGGAAAGCACTACATGTAAAAATCTAAACTTCACGAAAAAGTTAAAATAAACCTTAGATGTTCCTACATTACGTCATAACTAGTTTTACCTCAGTTAAGTAGCTAGCTCTCCGATCACACCACCTGAAAAATGCGACTAGGCAAGCTAGAAGGCTGCTACGTGCCAAAGAATAGGCTCATCATGGCAAACTCGAAATCTGATTGGTTGAAGAATATGACAGTAAACAACCTCGTTCCCATTTGCTTCAACAGAAGATGGAATTCACTCGAAATTCTATAGGCCTCAGGATAGATTTTCACCCGGAGACAGCACGTGGAAAATCTGATTGGATAAAAGCTCTGTTTATCTGAGCTGCACTGGAACCAGCAGAACCGAGGGAGAGAAAAGCAATGAAACTACTTCAGTAGACTGGTGGGAACAAACTATGTAAAATACATCTAGCGTTAATGAAAATATATATTAAATTATAAAAATATAATTTTCTGATTCTGACATCACTAGGCCAGCAAAAAAGGCCTCTGGTCAGCAGCAGTTTCAAAAAAATATCTTCTTGTATACCAAATAATAACTTTACCAAGTCGTCAGTGTTTTGTAATTATTAGCGACATGAAATGTTAACTAGCGTGTCATTAATTACCATTTCGGAAATTCCCGACGTAGTTAAAAAATACAACCCCGTTCCCAATTATCGTGTACCTTACTATTTTGTTCAATTGCATTATATTTCGTTTTTATTGATGTTGCAAATGACAGACTAGAAAGTTTTACCTACCTTACTTGCCTTCACGTAAAGAAAAAAGACTGATCAACTTAACATTACTTGATGTCTGATCTTTCGCACATGTGGTATTTCACGATTTGCAACTTGTCTGCTAAAAACTGTTTATCAAACAAAGTCAGATACAGGTGACAAGATGAGTGACTCAGAGACAGGAAGGTAATCAAGATTTGAACTTCCAGTCCGATTGGTGAATCGTCTTGTTCAACCATCTTTGATCACAGAGACATTTGGTCCCAGAATTCAGTGGAATGAAAACAAAAATGGCTGCGCATGTAAACAGTAATTAGCCAAACAAGCTCAACATAACCTTCATAAAGGTGTTTTTCACTGATCGTATTTGTCCATTACTAAATATGCAAGAATCGGAATTCATTATTTTTCACCATCTTTAGTGAAATAGTGAATAATCACGTAAATAAAGGCATTATTAACACACAAACCATTGTCTGCTGGTTAGCATATGTTTTATTG